>WOGP01000476.1:0-24372 GCA_015342065.1 Leptinotarsa undecemlineata | reverse complement strand
TTAAAATCATGTTCATTGAAACATATAAATAAAAACAGCACAATAAATAAAATAAAAAGAAGAAACTGTATTAGCAGGTTCCTATACTAAACTATTGCATTCATGTATACTAGAAAGGTAAAAACTAAAAACAATACTAAAATATGGTCATGGGTTTTATTTTGTGATGTTTCTTCCGAATGACGGTCGCAACAAGACTTCTTCAGCAGTTGTCTTGAAAATTCTGCTATGAATATGTTTCACAAAGTTCAAGACCTCTTTTCTTCTGGGAGGCAAACTTCGAACGGCAATTTTGAACGCGGAACTTCTGTAGTCCGTTTTACCGCACCAAAAGGGTGTATAGGTATATATATACACGAAAAATTATGATTCTACACTAGAAAAAAATGATCAAAATTTGCATCTGAAAGATGAAAATGACTGTTATATTGAAAAAATACTCTCTGTAATGAATTTTTGTTCGCATTTGCAGCTGTAATTTTAATAAATAATGTACTTTTCATTGAAAATTGAATATTAATCTAAAATATGTGTGAAATCATAACGTTTTATTTAATAAAAAAAGAATTTCCAACTGGATGGTGGATATTCCACGAGACATAGTACTACTACTCTTATATTTGTGGGCGACCTTTTTTCTGTTAATTTTTATATAGAGGCGAGCAGAAGAATGTTCAACGTGTGTTTCAAGATTTTTCTGGGTGTTTGTGTGAAGTAAGAGTTGCCGAAGGGCGATTCAATTCATTGAGTCTCCTTATTATGAAGTATATATAGGAATCACACGTTAAAAGGTGAGACCTCGTTAATCCTTAACTCACACAAGTTTCGACTTCTGAGGGTTGTCGTTCGTAGGAGTGCGAGAGCTGGTTAACGGAAAAACATATTTCTTTTTTACCTAACCTCACAACACAAATTATTTTATTTGTATCGGCATATAACGTATTATTTGATTTTTGAATAATTACACAATAAATTATGTAAAACTGTTATGATAATAGTTGAAATAATCATAATATAGCGCCAAGTTATTTGGGAATAGATTCTTAGCAGATATAGTTGATGGCAGTGGCGAGACACAGACAGTATTTTTATAACGTATATTTAGCACAAATGTATACGTGTTTGAAATATGCTATGCCAGTTATTCAGTGAAATCGATGTTCTAGTATATGGACACTTTCATGATACAATATGTCCTCATAATCTAACCAAATACGAAATATTAATATATATTTAGATACCTAATACTGTCGTCGTAATGATATATTTTAAAAATGAATTTCGATGGGAAATCACATTTTGTATTGGTGTTCATTTCTGTATTGTTGATTGAATAATTATAAAGGGTTCAGAACCGTCAGTATTGTGAAATGAAAACAGTATGTATAGAGTTCTGTGAAGGAACATTTTTGGATGTATCTTTTCCAATTCGAATAAAAAACAATTTCTAAAAAATAAAATAACATTATTATTCCTAATTCATTTTTTTGATTTCAGATTTTCACTGCATATCGTCTGACACATGCCAGGAATCGCACATTAACGGGTTAGACAGTTGATTTCAGTTCACATAACTTTCAACTTCTGAATGTTGTCATTCACGGAAAAATAATAGATTCAAAGAGATGTTTTACATAGAGTAGTATACTGGGAGCGAATTCAACTTTTTTATTTAAAGATATATAACTATCATTAGATAGACCCATGTCTGCTTCAAAGAAAATGATAAGTACGGAAAAATATAATTTTGCGAATATTTCGTCTGCCGTGTTTCTGTTTATTTCTTTCAATTCATTATTAACGGAAAGTATACAGTGTTCGGACTCATTGTTCAATTTTGTCTATATAGTTTAGTCGATTTAGAATTGTGATATGAATCGAAAAGATTTTTTTCAGATTTCCGTACTTGATTATACGATAATATTCGATTTCTCTTACAAGGATAACACCACCAATGTTTAGGGAATAAATATGTTGAGGAAAGAATGTTCATTTGAAAACTATTTTTTTTATTTTTCATTATTACTTCTTACAAATGTTTCATTGGAAATTAAATAAATGAAAATTTTCATTTTGTTCAGTTTCATTTCGAGGTGATTATCAAAATTACGAAATAGAAGTGGGCTCTGAAACATATAAGGTACTAGAATAATTCCGAAAATTAACATCCGATTAAGGTATCATTTCTTTCAAAATAGTTCAGAATACGTACCTAATTACAACGGATTATCTGATTATTTGCAGTGCAAAAGTATTATGAGAGTGTAAAATTCCATTATAAAATTAAGGTAGAGTGTAATAACACGCTAGATTTATTTATATGGCAAATTTAATCTATCAAGTGTTATTTCATCGCAAAAGTACATTAAAAAAATTACAATGATAAATTTCACATTTCTTTTCGTGGTAGAATTACATAGTAATATACCGCATGGAATGTGAGATCACACACGAAATCAACTTCCCGTCAATTTGGGCGGTAATTAAATTGCAACCAATACCGAGCAAATATTTTTAACCATTGACCTGGCAGTTACATAAACCAGAACTCTCCTTGTCATATCTGCTAGAATATCCATAAGTAAACAATATCCGAGTCTTCTATACATCATAAAATCATATCCACTAAAGTTCAGGCATGTTATAGATTTTTTTCTCGTCAATAATTTGTCTAGTACCTATCCAAAATATGGATTTATTACTAGAGGTTTAAATGACACTGAGATGCAAAAAGTCTTGAAATTATACAGGGCTATTCAAATTGGTTTCTGTACATGGGGATCTCGTAAACGATGTCGGTTAAGTTGTCGCAAAGTTGCGTATTCAATCAACCAATTTCCAGGGCCGTTATTTAAAAGGTAATAATTCATTGAATTATAATAAAATATTACCAAAACATCCCGAAATTTAAAATTTAATTTAATTTCTCAGTATAAAATGAACGTCGAAGATCCAAAAACTACAACATCCGTATATAAAATTTCAAAGATGGGGGTGGCCCAAGTCAGATGACACCCTGTATAAAAGATTCATGGACATATTCTGAAAGCCCACATCAAGTGCCAATAGCAGAATGTGGACAGATTTTCAATATGTCTATGAATAAAAAAGATACAGGCAAAACAATTATTTCGGATTTTTTGGTTTTTCCTGTATAGGTATCTTCAGAACCAAAACAGCTATATTCGATTTTTTCACATCATTGAATGGGTCTCTAAATTACGCAACTTTGCCACAATTTAACCGACACTATCTATTATCGTTTACTAGATCCCCATGTACAGAAACGAATTTGAATAGCCCTGTATAATGAATTCTCAATATGTCATTATTTCTACAGTGTTTAATAATAAGTGCTAATATTGGTAACTGGATATGACGGTCATCCGAGATAGTATCAGTATCAGTTATAACGGCTTAAAGTCACAAAGAGAAATAAAAACCCGGAACAAGTGAACAAGTTCTTCGAGACGGTTCAACGTCGCTATAGGTCTTCAGATATCCGGTTGTCGACCCTTCGCTTTTATGTAAATGAACAAACTTGCATTAAAAGTAAATTTCTCCCATTTAAATTTATAAATACTTTGACATGATTTCGAGCAACAGACGCAGCTGACTACTGACCAGATAGACTATAACAGACTGTTTTATTTGTGCGTTTCGAATTGCATAACAGCGTTCAAAAATAACAGGCGTAGACGGCGGAATGTTATTACTTCCTAGTTCTTAGGGGGCCGAGGCTTTGTGCCAAAAAGTTCGAATAATACGTATTTATATAGTAAATGGGCCATGAGAAACTTTAAATAAGGTCTAAGGTATTAGAATTATGGATTTTATTGCTACTTATTTTAACCTTAACTCAATTTACTTCTATTGCTTCAATTAGAAATAAGTTTCGAGTATTTGTTTCTAAGTAAGTTTCGCACATTAGTAATAATATTTACATACCAGGTGTTCACTTTTAGCTACTCCATTGGACTTATCTTAAAAACTGTTTAAAAAAACCGTTTTTATTGGTATAATTCCAACTGGAAATGAATATTCATTGGCTAATACTTCCTTTGTTGTTTTCTTCCAAAGTATGAAACATTTTGTCAAATTTAACTATCAACTCACAGGAAACATTTTTCAGAACCAGAGGTTTTGCCACATGCTTGATGCTCTGAACTGAGTCCAACCTGACAACTGCTGCAGCGCTTCGTATTTCCAAGTTCCTTGACCCTGTCTGCGGCATAAGAATTTACTAACTGAATGTCGATGTTATGGCTTATCAAATGGTTTCTGAGGGGATCCCGCTTTTTCCTTACCAGTTGCCATAGATAGTTCTCTGTTCCTTTACTATGAACGATGGTGTTCCCAGAATCCATATTTCCTCCAACCAGTTTTCTGTTGCAGAATTAACGATTCATTTTAAAAGATCAGAAATCCAACAGCACACAGACTCTTTTCATTCAGACCAGAGGTTCGCAAACTTTTTTTAATCATAGACCACTTTCAAAATTTTGCTGGTTCCGGTGGGTACCCTGAAGATACATTTTTACCATATTCTTAAAACTCGACAAAATAGTGAAGATTACATATAAGTATAGAAATTTGCGTTGTAGCGGCGTTCCAACCACAAATTAACAATTTTCGAATAAAAAGTTTGAATTGTTTGGTTAATTGATTACGTGAGTGTGCTGTGAGTGTGTGTGAAAAAAGTGATTCCATCCAACTTTACTTTTTTGGCATCTACTCGCAGCACAAAACCAATCAATTCTCACTTATTTCATTCAGAAAACTCCCTAATTATTATACTATTATTCAGTCGTAATGTAACTAGAATTAAACATTAATAACGTACTTTCTACATACAATGACAAACACAAAATAGTCATAATTTTAATTGGAGGGATGTACTTGTTGATGGTTTGACAGCAAGTTATCAATATTTGGCTTCAGTTTTATTAGGAATAACCACAAATTTTCCCGTTCTGTGTTAAAAGGTTTTTAACGACATATGACCATCAGTGCTGAGTTCGAGTAGCTTCTCTTCCGTTTGATCAAATAGATTTATGATCCATGGTGGTAGTTCCATCGTCAGAATATCTTCAAATCTGATTCTAAATTCATCATGCAGGGCAATTGAATGTTGAACATATGCCTGAATATCCTCATTAAGGCATTCTACCTGTGACAAGCCAACATTATAGTTCTTCACTATCGAAACCATATACATTTTTGTGGACCCCCGACTACGAATTGTGAACCCCCACTTTTTGGTCACGTCAACGTAGACCCCTGTCGAGTTTTTCGTGGACCCCTGGGGGTCCATCTGGACCACTTTGGGAATCACTGATTTAGACGCTCGAACGACAGCTGCCAATGACAACGACAACAAGAAGTGTTATATCCCAATGAATATCTAGAGAAAACGTTTTCTTAGGATGACAGTAACGAAGTAGAAATTCTTAAAAAACCAAGACATCACAGTCTATTGAGCTGGATCAGTCGAATAATTTGTTGGGCATTAAATTCATTATTAAAACAGAAAATGCTATGAGAAAACATCATCATACAGTGTGTTTCACTTCTCATGGAAACACCCCCGTATCTTTCGTAATATTCGAGGTGGAACGATGAAACTCTCAGGATTGATGGAAATGCTCAAAATGCACCTACCACTTGAATGGGGTTGGCCAAAGTGATATACACTGTCTGCCACTAGCGATGGAACACCCCATTTTCACGGTAAAACATATTGGGGGGCAAAATAGGATCAACATCGTTCCACCTCGAATATTACGGAAGATACGAGGGTGTTTCCATAAGAAGTGAGACAAATTCGGATTTTTCAGGACTGATATTTTTTCAGGAAAAAAGTGTATTTGTAGTAAGTTGGTAGTCCTAATCACGAATCTGATTGTGGTGTGGAATTGTGGTTTTTGTTCAAAATTTTATATCGGACAAACCGTAAGAACTTTTCCGAAAAGAATGAAAGAACATACCTAGAAGTGGTTTTTTGAATAGAAAGACTAATTCACATTTGCTAATCATCTTTTGATAGAGGCGCACGTGTTAAATCACGATTACGTATTGCATTTAGGAGAAAAAGGTTCAAAACTCTACCTTTTTGAATGTTCAGAAATCAATAGATGTAAAAATTCGGGATTATTGCTCAACGTTCAATTACATTTGAATTGTATTCGTTTTTCTCCAGTCTTCTGAGTTGTTCCTAGATAGGTAAATAGTTTAGGTAATGAATTTATTATGTAGAAATTTGGCAGTTTCATATTCAAACTACTATGAAAGCACGAAACAGAATTTGTACAAACAGTATTGTTGTAAATCATGCCCGAAAGGAAATAACGCCGGCCGCTACTGGTAGGTAACCATAAACCAAACCGTTACATAGCTAACAGCTCTTTCACACGATCCGGCTCGCGCCGTGCGGCTCGCGCCTTATGCGGCGTTGAGCTATGGCAGTAGATGAGTCTTTCCACACCATGGTGTGGAACCATGGTGTGGAAAGACTCATCTACTGCCATAGCTCAACGCCGCATAAGGCGCGAGCCGCACGGCGCGAACCGGATCGTGTGAAAGAGCTGTAAGAGCGCTGGAATGCCCCGATGTTCCCCGTAGCTTGAAAAGCAGCAAAGAACTTCGGCGAAAATTCTACGAATTGCGATATTTGAATGATACGTCAGTCAAGTACATAGTGAAATGGACGTGACAGTGCGGTACGCGAAGTGATCTAGTAAGGCGATAGACATTAAAATAATAGTTGAAGTTTTAGTTGAAGTGTGTGTTGTATTTAAAGAAATAACGTTAAGTTTTGATTATTCAGTGTAGTCAATTATTGGTGAACCCACCGGTAAAAAGATGCTATCGTATAGCGAAACAGGTGTCGCATATTTGTAAACTTTCAAGTGGAAATGTCACATTGAATTGTGTTTTTTGAATACGAAGGAATAATTGATTTACCTGTAGTATTACAGCCCATTCCACCCTCACCTACAGGTTCCCAACAGATCAACGATTTTGCAGTAAAACATATGGAACATTCTTAAGATAACAGAAGTGTTTTGTGTTTCGAATGATGAACATTACCGAGAGAGGACGCAACATTCTAAACTACATTGTAATAATTTTCGGAGGGCAAGCCGGGAAAATCTGGATTGATTTTTCTATAGCTAAGTCCTTCAATTATTGTTGGTTATTGACCGGAGGAGTCTTCCATTCAGCACAAAGCATATTTTTCGATAACATGGAAGTACCGCAGTGATGGATTATTTTGTATTACTCATCAATAATAACAATTGCTGCATGATCCCATATCTGTCTTGCGGTTTTTTCTACCACAAACCTTATCGCTTTGAATTTGATATCACTCTAATGCATGGAATTGTCTCTATAGTGTACATGGACCTCGAATTAGTTTAGAAATTAAGTGTCAGAATAGGAATGTGGGATTACTCAGAATCGAGAGTATGCATAGGTTCTTCCAACAGGGCCTTCCGAACTTTGACAGTTGATAACGACTATCTTCTTGAAGCTACATTTGCTAAATTAGTTGTCATTTATTCAGTCTGTTCTGCCAAATCACCATGGACGGATATAGCCTTCAATAACACGTGCAAATAATTAAATTGTTTTATCAAAATGGGTGTTCTGTTCGGGCAACGTACCGCACGCTTCGCCCATTTTACGGTTGTCATAATCGTCCTACCGAGAGGACGTTTCGCAATGTGGCGGATACATTTGAGTCCACTGGTTTAGTAAACGATCTACCAACAGCCGTATGTCGACGAAACGCACGCAAGATATGTGGAAAACATCGCTGCTATCTGTGGTAGTGTGCAGGAGCATCCGAGGCAGTCAATTTTGCGTCGCTCACAAGAAGTCGGCCTTTCACAGTCCAAAACTTGATGAATTTTACGTCGTGGTTTGGGCCTGCACCCGTACAAAATTCAATTAACGCAGGAACTGAACTTGTGATGCATTGTTTGGAACCATTGGTGTAGTAATGAATATTACTGGAGTTTTTTCCAATACCTCTTGAAAATCTCCACTTGCTGATCGAAACACGTGTCGAAGTGTTAAAATAACGGTTTGGTGTTCCCGTCGGTTAGGCTACCTAAAGGGCGCGTCCCTAGGTGGTGGATAGAAGAACGGCTAGGGGACTGGAGGCCCTGTCCGGGAAGCCAATGTGGCCTTATGGACGGGGTCGCCAGACTCCTGGTCAGTGGCAGAAATAAGTGAGGGGAATTAAATTCCCCAAAAGCCTTTGCAAAACGTGCCACCGTAGACCAGCCTACCCAAGTTGAGGTGTAAGGAATCGTGCCGACAGCTGAATGGTCGCAGGGGAACTGCGGAACTGGGCGAAACCTCATTGTAATCAGCCTACCTCCGGTAATGCGGGGCTCTGCCAGAGGTGACCAACTCTTCCCTTGCTACTCGTGGGAACACACATGAATGAAACAAATAGAAAAACAGAAACAACAAAAACAAAAACCAATCCCGAGGCTGGACAAAAGTGAACACCTCAATCTGAGGCGGTGGCTGCGGATGAACAGAAATGTCCACCACAATTTACCGCTGGGAATGGGTCTGGAAATAGGAGATCATCTCGTGATGTAATACAAAGGCCAAGGCGTAAGTGCATTTGCGGCGCCGAGGCCAAAAGGAGAAAGAGAGCGTAGGAGGCAGGACCGGCAGCAAATATAAGTGCGCGGCCTCCCCCCCCAACTTCAACAGCAAGGGCACTTCTTGTGGCGGGCGACAAGAGTTCCGCCTTGAATAAAGGCAGGAAAGCTCCCTAACTTCTGCACCTCCATGGAGGGAACCCCAAAAATAATGAAGAAGGCGTGCAACGACAGTAATGTCACTGCACCTTTCAAAACTTTCGCGGAGGCCACCGTGAGACACCTCTAGGTTGCCAAAGAGAGTGTGTATTCGGCGAGTTTTGGCCTATACCCGTCAATATAAAGGAGATGTCTCCTAGTGACCTGTTCACCTTCCTGGACAGGGCAGGATGGCCGATGACCTAGGAGGGCAAATCCTCGGGCGGATGTACAATGGGTCACATGTGGCCTAAGTGCTGTGGGTTTACACTCACCCCCCCCCCTACTCTACAGATACAGAACGGTTTGGTGTTGGGAAAAACTCAACTCCAGTAATATCTAGGAACTGAAAGTAAACTATCATAGACGATGACATGTGTTCGCATCTTCTGGATTTCTGGAAGAATGGGTACGTGAACAAATAAAATTGTCGAATTCGAAACGATACCAATACACATGAGATCCAAGAGTTACTGTTTGGTGTGGATTTTGGGCTGTCGGTGTCATCGCGATGACATCGGTCCAAATTTCTTTGAGAGTGACGTTGGCCAGACCATCACTGTCATCGGCGAGCACTATAGGTCGATGATTGCCAACTTCTTCTGGTCTGAATAGGATGATCTGGACACCAACGACATGTGGTTTCAATATGACGGCGCAACGTGCCATGCAGCTCATGCCAAATGTGGCATGAGCTGTGTGGATATTTTGCACGATCGATTCGAGGGTAGGATTATTTCACGTGGAGGTAATGTGAACTGGCCACCGATATAGTACGATTTTACTCCGTTAGTTACTACGTGGGGTTTTCTAAGTCGCAGGTGTATGCGAATAAGCCACAGGACCGCTGTGGTTTGTGGCTGTGGCTGATTTATGCGCCCCAAAGTCATGGAAAACTGGATGTTTTGGATGCGCACCATCTGGATGAGAGGAAGTGGCGGACATTTGAACAATGTTACATTACACACAAAATGGCATCAATAGGTCTGTCAAACGAATAAAAAATGTCTATGATATCTCATACACACTTTGTTTTATTTAAATTTAACGATAGGAAGCGCTATATTTGTTTCTTTGACTCCACAGCCCAGAAACATTGCACTAATGATCGAGTACTAGACAGCACTGCTTCAATATTTAGTAGGTGGGCCGACTTTAGTGATGATGACTCTCTTAACTACTGATATCGAAAGATGAACATTTGAATATAATTGTGACACTATAAATTATAATCATTAAATTTATGAAATTATGATTTTCAGTGCGACCGTAACAAAGATGGAGTTATAAGTATATCCGAGCTGAAGGAGTTCATAGAGACTCAAGACAACATTGATATAAGTGAAGAGTTGGCTGAAAGGATCTATTATCAGTTTGATACGAACAAAAATGAGCAGATTGATTTCACAGAATTTGTGGAAATGGTAAATAGCCCATTGTTCAAAAATACTTTTGAAAGATTAACGAGAAGGTTAGTTATTTTTGAATATGATATTTTATTTAGAGTACTAATAGAAAACCAGTCTCGAAATTATTTCCAAATTTTCGTCACTCCCTTCTCCTAAGTTTTCCTCAATTTTAAGAAAACCACTGAAAAACGGCATTTTTTACGTTTTTCCGCTGAATTCGGAAACAGAGCATTGTGCCAAATGTGTTTCATATCCAAACTTGTAGAAAAAAAATTCTACAAGGGAATAATTATCGTCATGAGCAGTTGCAATTCTAAATTTCTTCTCATAAGCAAGCAAAGGTGATATAGTACTTTCCAGTCTTTTTGGGTCGCTTGAATTCTATGAAAAAAAAAAGATTCTTGTCGCTGTCAATTAGTTTAAATGAGGTTGTTTTATGCCTGCCACTCTTCAAGTATTTCGTGATATTCGTGTGTCTGGGAACTGTAATAAATGTACCTACAGTCATGTTTTGGATAATTTGAATGTTGTTGCGGGTCTGATGAATGAGCAATAAATTGAAAACAATCATCTGGTTGAAACATGGAAGGAAATGGAAGAATAAGAACGCAAAAAAGAAGCGCAAGAAAAGACAATGAAGGAGAGAAAGCGAAAAGAGGAGTAGGACAAAAGAATGCAAAGAACACGAGAAACGTACAAGAAATGAAAGTGGAAATAGAAGAACAAGAACGGCAATAGAAAAAGAAATTGGATGAGCTCTTCCTTGACAGAAAGCGCAGAGAGAGAAGGGCAAAGGACAGAGGAGAAGTACAAAAGAATGCAGTATACCACAGCCAACTCGGGATCCTATACCTAAGTACGGAGCAGATATCCAGAGACTAATCTGTTTGGACTATTCCCAAGTCCCAACGGAAATTGTAGATTGGGGTACAGGTCGTCGCCAACGGTTTGAGGAACACCGAAATGCAGCAAGTTCCAAGCTTAGCTTTATACCTAATGATGCATGCTTTATTGATAGCAATGCTAGGACTTATGAAAGTGCAGCCGAAAAAATTACAATGCAGTTGAGGAAAATAACCAAGTCAAAAGAGCAGAAAATCAACATGCGCATACAAAGCAGCTATAGACTTAGCGAGTGGTATGGAAAGCTATTGGAAATGGCTAAGGTATCGAGATATAAGTCAATGAATCCACCACCCGCAGTGATATTCGTAAGTTGAAGCGGAGTTGCCAGCATCTATGGTTCATGGATGAGAAAAGAGGAAGCCGGAATGAAGATGATGAGTTGGAATTGGTATAAGCTGGCTCACCAAGGAGTTCGACCTGTTTGGTCTCCAAGTATAGTGTATATGTCAAGGGGTACTCTTCAGTGAAATTTCATATTCCATATCAGAAGTGGGCGAACCCAGAAATGTACCAGAACAATTCCATATAACTTGAAAAAGAGAACAATTCGTTCATTATCGATAGAGGTATTACTGGGTCAACTTGGGTCAAGTTGTGTGGTTATAACAACTTCAGAGGAGGAAGGGGGGCTGTTCCAAGACACTGTTAAAAGACCCCTACTTGGTGATTTTTTGTCCAGAAACAACACCGGAATCATGCCTCAGCCACCGTATTTACCAGATTTGAGGCCCTGAGACTTTTTCCGTTCCCAAAATTGAAGAAACCCATGATAGGACGGCGTTTTGCGACGATTGAGGAGATAAAAATCGAATCGCAGAGAAACATAAGGACATACCAAAAAGTGCTTGAGGATTGGGAATAGATAACGGTGGCACATATGTATTATATATGAAGGGGCCTATTTTGAAGGGAACAATATAAAAATTGATAAACAAATATATATTTTTTGGGAAAAATTAAAATTCACCAAATATTTTGAACAGAGCGTATTTTGACGATATAAATGAGAACCTTTAACAGTATAGATTATCAACTCATTCAAAACAAACTATATTTTGATTGCATTCCCTGTATCTTACCATTATGGAAACCTATTGCTTTTGTCGATTTCTCCAAAAATATTTTCACCAGACCTCTGATTTAGTTTATATGATATATTCATATCAATCAAAAAGTCTATTCGTTTTGGGACTGTAGGCTTTCACGGCTGGCGTCAACATTTTTGTTGGTTTCCAGGTTTTGACGTGGTCTTCTTTGGTTACAATCTAAAAACATTTCAACGGCAACTGCGGCACTTGAAACGTTCAGTTGACGTATCAACTGAAACTGAAGCTCTCATTTCTGCCAAGTCATTTGGTTGATTTTTGGCACACTTTCTGTAATGGCGGGTTCGCGCGTTCTTTCCGCGCGATTTGGGTGACATGGTTTCGTTTTGGCGCCTTTCAATGCTGTGTGCCAACAAGAATACATTTAGAAGCCATAGAAATACTCAAGCACCAAGAGAACTCTAACAGAAAAGAAGAAACAACATATCTACCAAAGATCTGGCTAATCGATTGGACTGAATGAGTATTCACTAAGATATTACAGTTCAAAGTAGACCCATAAAATCGAAAAAACTTACGAAACAACCTAATACATTTATATTTTAGAACTTGAACGATGTTCATGAATTGTTTATACTTTCATTTGAGTTTTTTTTTTCAGAATATGTAAGTTCATTCTAGTAATACCAAATCGAAAGAAAGCACTCACTCTACAAAGGACACTTACAACTACTGGCCAATATGAAGCGAGTTTCAAATTCGAGAAGAGTACCGTGCGCATATTGATATTATCTGTTCTCCAGATATGTTTATTTTACATCAATGAGGCCTATAAGTCTGAGGATAGAGAGGGTCCTTATTATTGCTATTTTGCTTTTTTACCTTGCCGAAAATTTGAAATGTATCGTTATTTGACTTATTGTTTTGTTCATTCAAGGTGAGTACATAAAAAGGTGCGTCTATAAAATTTACTTCTTTCTTTTTTTACTGTAATTCATTTTCTACCCTTTTATTTTTGGAGCTTAGGGATTAGAAATTTACGAGTTGTTGTAATTCTTATTTGTTATACAGAACGATGATAAATCGTAAGAGATACAGAATCGGTTGGATCATAGCAAAGTTGCTGCCTGGATGTATCGTCATCTGAACGAAATGCTTCATAACCATAACTCTCGCACATTCAGTTTAATTGACCTAAATTAAATGTTTCAGTAAAATGCATTTGTATGGGAATATGTTCCTTCAACTTCTCTTGGGTATACCAATTGAAGTAATACATAAGTGGAGAGTCTTTCCCATATATTTCTTGGGTGTTCTGGGAGGAGCCCTGACTCATGCGGTGATAAATAGAGAAATTGGAACAGTTGGAGCAAGTGCAGGAATATCTGCATTCCTTACAATCCCCATTGCAGCAGTCATATTAGTAAGTATGTCGGA
Organism: Leptinotarsa undecemlineata; assembly: GCA_015342065.1. NCBI lineage: Eukaryota > Metazoa > Arthropoda > Insecta > Coleoptera > Chrysomelidae > Leptinotarsa > Leptinotarsa undecemlineata. Next base: position 10,752 of record WOGP01000476.1, on the reverse strand, counting down.
ATTTGAGATGACGGTACAAATTTTATGTGGCTTGGGGGTATGTCACATAATGTTTTTACCAAATTCAATTTTCTGATTTAAACTGGAAGGAAGTCACCGTCTCACGTGATGTCGCATTAATGGTTCAAATTTCTTAAACAAATACTTGCTCTAGAAATAGTGTGCTTATGGTAGTTCTCTAACAATCTATGGAATGATAGCCATGCAGGATCTCCTGATTAAATCTTTCAATTCCTCAATATTTTGAAAATTTGTCAAGAATATTTTATCTTTTATGGAGGCACACAACGAAAAATCAAGAAGAGAAAGGTCCGGTGAACGTGCTGGCTTTTCAATGGGACCATTATTTCCTATCCATCTTCCTGACATAGTTGTATTGAGGAAATTTTGCACATTCTCCTGCCATGTGGTGGAGCTCCGTCATGTTGAAAATACTCTTTTTTTTTTGTTTGAAGGTGGTTGACAATGTTTCGTGGTGTATTTCATCAGTGTGGACTTCCATTGTCTAATATAATATAAATTGATTTGAAATCCTTGAAAGAATCTGTAGAAAATAAAACGATTAACCGAAAAATAACAATTTTTATTTTGGTTGTTGCTTTTGGTTGTTGCTTGTAGATTATTTCTTTGTAATTTCAGTTTTTGTTCTATAAAAATTGTTCCACTTTGTTATTAATAATAAAAGACGTTAAAAAGTCGAAAATTCAATAAAATTGTTTTAATATTCAAATTTATTCGTATTCGAATGTTTTGTCATAATTTTTAGCTCTATTTGTTCAAAAAATTGTAATAAACAAATGTATTGTTTATAAGATATTTGAAATTTTTTTGGGGGAATTTTCATCAGTGATGAATATTATAATTTTCAAAAACAACATCGTTTGAAAAAATGATTATTGCTTGAAAACGCATTAATTGGGTAACCATTTTTTTGTTATTAAATGTGAATATTGAGGAACGATTTTTTTTAAATAATAATTTCTATTTCTCTTCGATATTTTGAAAAAAAACTTTTTAATTTATATTTTCTTTATTTATTTAATAACAAACAAAATCTTTACGATATATTTTTTAAATACTACAAAAAAATCAAAAACAATGCCAAACCAAAAAATAGAAAAATATTGAAAAGATTTGTAAAAAATAGAGAAATGTTTTTACACAAAAAGTGACACATGATTGTTTTTGTTTTTTGGTAATATGTGAAAAAAATATATCGTAAAAATTTATTTGTTTAAAATAAATTGTTTGTTTAATAAATAAAGAAAATACCTAATGAAGAAAATACCTCTAAATTAAAAAAAAATCAGAATATCAAAGAGTTAGTTATTGAAAATTTGTGAACTCAAAGATAAAAAATATCCTACTTGTTTGGTTGAAACTCTCATATTTTTTCAGAACTGGAAAGAAATGAGTCATCCCACAGTCCACCTACTGCTCTTTGGAATTATAACCGCTCTGGATATAGTTTATAAAATTCTAGTAGTCCGGGATATGAAAACAAGTTATGCCTCCCATTTAGGAGGAGCTTTGGTAGGTTTGTTATTTGGAGTGAATGTACTGAAGAATTTAAAAATAACGAAGACTGAAATAATCATTTGGTATATTTCCTTGGCGATTCTGGCAATAATTTTGATTATTCTTGTTATATTAGGTGCTAATATGGGACCCAACTGTGAATCTGTTTCACATTATAAAGGAAATTGCACTTACCTATATAACTATTGAAGAAATAAACAATTATAAAAGTATATCGTTTATTCTATTCTTCACGATGGATATGACGTACTTCTGCTATGAATATAATATTTCATAAAATATCAATTTCCAAAATCCATCCTATGGTTTTTAACATAATTTGTGAGTTTGTTTAAAATTTGACTGACTACTTCTATAGGCAAATTATATGAAATTTCAATATCAACATCTTGTAGATGTTCGTTTGCCAAAAACTCTAATAAAGTAGGTAATACATTGTTACGGTTTGGATGGTCTACCCCATAACTTCAAAAACTAAATTGGTCCGATAAAGGAAGATCCGAAGTCCAAAGAGGAAGATCAAACTGTTTGATCTTCCTGTTGAAGATGATCACTTGGTGATCGAAACACGTGTCGAGGTGTTAAAAATAACAGTTTGGTGTTGGGAAAAAATCCAGTAATATTTATTATACTGAGTTGAGTGCTTTAATGTTGAAAAGGAATTGGTTTTCATCCGTGTCTCTGCTCCTGGTTGTGGAAGAATCTAATATTTGTGTGAAAAAGTATTTCAAAACGATATTAGGAAGAGCTATTCGCCAATAATATCCACTATAGGGTGGATGAAATACTGTATACGCAATTCTGCATTTTCCTTTGTTACTTATTTTGGATAAATAAAAGGTTTTGTATCCAAAAAAGTGTATCCTCTTGAGAGTATTACTAAAAAGTATGGACACACCATACTGAGACTTCCCCCCTATTTTTGTGTTTTCAATCCCATCGGTTGGATTTGGAGAAAATTGAAACATCAGGCATCAGGCGTAAAATAATTTTCCAAAATTTGATAAGAAAGTAATAGAGCTAATTAAGGAAGATGTATCTAATATTACTGAAGAAGACTGGCAGAAAAGGATTAAAAAAGTAATGTTAGTTGAAAAAGACTATATGGAGATTGGACACTTTCATATTAAGGGGGGAAATAAATTCATTATTGATTTAAATGACAGTGATAGTGAAACACAGAATACGGAAGAGGAATTAATCAGAAATGATTATTGAATAACGAAATTAGGTAACTCCCTAACTATATTATTGAAGAGGAGCTATTAAAAGGTAGGTTGCACTATATTTTTTCCTTGAACTATACATACACACACCGATGATTTTTTTGTAAATATGTTTGGAAGTTATTATAATCTATCATATGTGAAAAATATAGAGAATTAGATGCTGGGTAGGACATGAAAACTTAGATAACATTGAAAAAGATGAGAGAAACGACCACGGTCGAAATATGCCGAACACGTGGTGGCATCGCTGGCACTGAAGCCGTTCGCTGGTAAATAAAATAAATTAATGGTAGTGGGAACGTCGCGACCTTAAGAAGTAACGACACCGTTTGTGTTAGTTTATTTAAAAATAACATTAATTGCACTTGCCTGTTAGTAGAAGCTTGCCGTTTCTTAATGATTCAAGAGAATTTGCATTTCGTGAATTCAAAAGAGGGACTGGGTTTCCCAAATACCTACACGGAAATATTTAAAATAGAGTTTCATTGCCTTCGTAGCCGGTTTAAGTGACAACGGTGTAGGAGAAATGGAGGTTTCCATTAGTAATGAGGAAGAATCAGAATCAATCGAACTCCCTGGGAACTCAAATTTCATTCAAATCTCAAGTTCGACAATTCTAGAAAAGACTGAACTCACTGAATTCTACAGCAGCATCTTCAAAAATGTAAGAACATATTTCAGTATTCTGTTGTGAAATAATTAAAACGATAAAATTATTATCATCAATTTGACCGTTTGAAAATTTATTATTCCTTCATAAAGACACGTAGAAAAAGTATTATGAACATATGTGTATCATTTTAGAGCCGTATCACAAAACTAACTCACATCAAAATATACGAGGTTCGGTTTAAATAAGGAGACTGCGCGCCTAGAGGGTGGCCCTAGAGAAGTGAGGAAAAACGAGTAGTGCATTGGGGCATTGGGTATATGGAAATCTTTTTTATTCACGTACCAAAACACGTGTTCGTCACTATTATAGTATTTGTGTAGCAGTGGTATGAATAGAACGTCCTATTATTTTCTCGTGCCGAAAACCACATGTGACGAAAACCAGAGGAACAACGTATCTCAAATTTTTTATTAAATTGAAAAAACTCCAACTGAGTGCTATAAATTGTTGCAAGAGGCTTATGGGGACAATTCTCTATCTCGTGCGCGTGTTTTTGAGTGGTGTAAATGCTTTAGTGAGGGCCGAAAGAGCGAGGATGTCCAAATCAAAATTCAAGGCAATGTTGATCGTTTTTTTCGACATTAACGGTATAGTTATAACTGAATGGGTTCCAGATGTTAGACTGTCAATCAGACTTACTATTTGTCACTTTTGCCAACACTGCGAGAACGAGTTCGTAAGAAACGGCCCGAGTTGTGGAAGAACAAGTCGTGGATTTTGCACCAGGACAACGTAACTGCTCATAACGCGCTGTCTGTGAAGCGGATTTTGGGCAATAAACGAACTTTAGTGCTCGAACACGCGCCGTACTCTCCAGATTTGGCACCGTGCGACTTTTTTTTGTTTTCGAACTTAAAATCTGCTTTGAAAGGGACCCTATTTGAGTCGAAGGAAGCGGTAAAGCAAAAAACGGCAAAGCTTCTAAAGGCCCTCACCAAAAAAGACTTCCAGCACTGCTTCGATCAATGGAAAAAACGTATGGAAAGGTATGTGGCGAGGAGAGGGGAGTATATTGAAGGGGTATAGAACAATTTTTATAATATTTTTATTTTATTAATTTTTCGTAACCAGTCTGGTTATTTAATAGCCGGACCTCGTATCGACTGCCAAAACACAGTAACTGACATGGAAAAGAAAAATGAGTGACACGCGTATTGGTACAAATACCGTTTTTTGAATGCATTTTTAAAGCCGGTCTATTCATCATTCATTGGTTCCAGAGATATGACAATCAAAATTACCCCTTTTATCGTTTTCTTATATGTTCGAAACTTTATTGATTGCTGGCAAATAGGCAGACAAAATGAAAGAGTTCATTTAAAAAATGGGTATTGCGCTTTCAAAAATGTATACATTTTATACCTGGGCTGTTCAAAAACTAAGGTGAATGTTAAAATTTCGCGGGTTCAAATTTCGTTGGTACACTCGCATATATTCACAGTTCCAGCTGTTTGGTATGTTGTTTGTTGCGTGTTCGACGATTTTCTGCTATCAAAAATAATGGATCAAAGAATTTGCATAAAATTTTCTGTAAAAAATGGAATTAAGTGCTCAAAAACACTTGAAATATTGATAATGATATACGGTGGTTGTACTCTGAGCCATAATAATGTTTACAAATGGTACAAGTTTTTCGCAGAAGGTCGAGAAGAATTAAATACCGATGCTTGCCCTGGAAGTTCGCCCAAGAACTTCAGCAACCGATGAAAATGTTGAGAAAGTGAAGAAAATTGTTATGGAGAATTGTCGAATCACTATTAGAGAAGTTTCTGAGGATGTCGGCATATCGGTTGGCTCACGCCATGCAGTTTTTTCGACAATTTTGTCATGAAGCATGTGGCATCGAAGTTAGTTCCAAAATTGCTGAATTTTGACTAAAAAAACATTGCATGAGCATCGCTCAGGAATTGTCGAATGACGTTAATAACGATACAGATTTGCTTGAAAGGGTCATAACTGGTGAGGAATAATGAATACATGGTTATGACATGGTCAAGACCAAAAAACACGCCAAGTCTGATCAATTATAAAGCTTTTGCTTACTGTTTTCTTCGATTACTGTGGCATAAGTGCATCAGAGCTCTTGCCACAAGGTCGTTAGTTCAATATGGAGTATTAGTTATGCACCGCTTATGAGAAGCAATACGCAGAAAACTTCCGGTATTGTGGAAAAATAATTTATGGATTTTGTATCATGATAATGCATCTGCTCACTCGTCATTGCTTGTTCGTGATGTTTTGGTCGAAAACAACACCGTAATCATGCCTCAGCCACCGTATTCACCAGATGCCCCCTGCGACTTTTTCTTGTTTCCAAGACTGAAAAGACGGCGTTTTGTGACGATTGAGAAGATACAAATTGAATCGTAAGAGAGTTCAAGGACATACCAAAAAGTGCATATCAGAAGTGCTTCGAGTATTGGGAAAAATAATGGCACAAACAATGATCAATAAATATTTTTTGAGAAAAATTAAAGTTCACCTTACTTTTTGAACAGATTAGTATTCCAATCGAGTTTCTAATACCTAATTGCAAGGTACCCCAGTTACCGAACAGAAGTTATTTCGGATTAGTTTCACAAATATCAATAGTTTCTGATGAAGTTTTTGTGGTATTAAAAATATGTTTTTATTGAAATTGAGGCTTTATTTTATGAATGAAAATGACAGTTCAGTACAAAAGGACTTTATGACCGGGCAACCACTTAATGAAATTAATTGTGTCTTCTTGAGTTGATTTGGGATAGAAGAAAAATAATTGTGTTATAAATTATAGTTTTCGAGCATTTTGATTATCAGTTCAAACATTTAAAATCCCTGTTTTACGATAGGTAATATCTAGTTATTTAAATGTTTCTAGCACCTCGAATTAAACCAAAATTGAAACTCAAATCTTGTCCAAATTATGCTTTCGTTATTTTTGATAATGGGGTACTCAACCATGATATTATAAAATAACAACACGATATTGAGATAACTCAAAGAAAGATGTATCCGATCAGAAGCCACTGAACATAATGGCTTCTTCAATTGGAACACCAATTTTGATATTAGGTGGGCATTGGTTTCCTCTTTGTAGTATTTGGTCAAAGAATACAAAACCCATGGAATCTCATAAGTACGATTTAAGTGTATCCTGAAATTTATAGTACATTCCTGACTACCTTACCAGTCGGCCTTTTAACTTAATTCAATTCAATTTTGCCGTAAGTCCCGACTTCGATTTGATTCAGCCGACATTTAATACTGACGTCATACTGCTGCTCTCTGGTGGTCAGGGTAGGTACTATGAATTTCAGGATACACTAAAATTGTACTTATGAGCGTCTATGGTCTTTTTATTCTTTAGTTTGGTCAATCACCCCTGTTGGAACAGTACTAATTTTAGCTGTCTGCCATCCAAGAGTCATCAAATCAAATAATGATTTTTATTCTACTAGGAGAATTCAGGGTGAAACATACTTTAATTGATAGATAGACGTTATTTAATGTCAATGTTTGACATCAATTAACCTGTCCTTGAGTCACAATTCCACATATAAATTCAAAGTTTGCGATAGTTTCCATCATTACTAGAACTAGGAGGCAGTAATACTATTCAAAATAATCAGGCGTTTCAGCCACATATTTCGATTGAGATGATGTACGAGGTCTATTAAAAAAATAAGGTGAATTTTAATTTTTCTCGACAAATATTCATTTATTCATCAATTTCTATTTTGTCACCTTGAAAGTAGTCCCCTTCAGTTATAATGCACTTGTGCTAACGTTTTTTACAATTCTCGAAGCAGTTTTGATGGTATGTCCTTAGGCGCTGTCAGCGATTCGGTTTTTATCTTCAATTTTGAAAACAGGAAAAAGTCGCAGGTGGCCAAATGTGGTGAATACGGTGGCTGAGGCATGATTACGGTGATTGTTTTTGTCCAATAAATTACGAACAACCAATGACGAGTGAGCAGGTGTATTATCGTGATGCAAAAGTCATGAATTGATTTACACAATACCGAACGTATTCTTCGTATGGCTTTTTTATGCGGCAAGAACTCCTGACGGACTACGCCACGGTAATCTAAGAGAACAGGGAGCAAAACCTTGATATTCGATCAAACTTGGCGTGCTTTTTTTGGCCTTGGCTTTCCTGGGCTCTTTCATTGGAACGATTGGACTTTGGTTCCGATGACAACCATATACTTATGATTCTTCACCAGTTAAGACCCACAAATTATCTAAAAGAACAATTCGTTCAGGCCAGTCAGAAGTCACCTACACTGTAGATTAATGGACTGACACCTATCAGAAAACAACTACTACCCTGGGTAATACCACGAAGGTCAGTGATGGATTCTTCACAGAAGCAATTACTGCATATGCTGTTGGCGATACAACTCCCGGAATCGATTTTCAATTATTGGAACAGCCACACTTGCAGACGGATTTCGGGCAATGCAATGTAGTGTCCATTATCAACATGAAGTCGATGATTTCCCATATTTTAAAATCAAAGTCTTTCAGAGTATTATACGTCGAACAAAGCTGAAGCGAAAAACAGGCAACATATCTATTATAGCCCCCTCTGCCCGCAGACGTGGTATAGTTCAAGTAAACGATATAGTGCAAGCTACTTTCCAACAACTCCTCTTTAGTAATATAGTTCGGGAGCAAACTGATTTCGTTATTCAATAATTATTTCTGATTATATAAGAATCACAATAACTATATAATAAATAAGTGTCGTGAGTGTCATACTGAGTTTCGTCCAAATATAAAATTTGCGGTTGTTCTCGTCTATATACTTCCACCATACTCCCCAGACCTCTCGCCAACCGACTACCATCTTTTCAAGTACTTCAATACTTTTCTCAACGGTACAACCTTCGCCAACCAGGAACAGGCGAAAACGGTCGTCGTCGACTTCATCGAATACCGAGCATACCATTTTTATGCTGACGGAGTTAATCTACTTGTGTTACGTTGGCAAAAGAGAACTGATTCAAAGGGGGCTTATCTCGATTGAATTGAATACGTGTTCACTGAGATATTACAGGTTAAAGTAGACTCATGGAAACGGACAAAACTTTTGAAACAATCTAACGATATTTGCAAATAGTTCGATGCATTTATTGATTGATCTTCATGACTTCCCACCAGCTTCCTTCGATATATTCACCCATTGTCAATTTTTTTTTGATAATAGTATTATTTTTCAATTTTTTTTTGTTTTCAGTGTGACTCTAACAACGATGGGTTCATTAGCATATCAGAACTCAAGGCTTTCATAGAAAGAGAAGAAAACATCAAAATATCCAAAGAATTATCTGAAAACATTTGCCTATATTTTGATACAAACGAAGACAAACAACTCGATTTCAGAGAATTCCTGGAGATGGTCAATAGTCCTTTGTTCGTAGGTTCTTTTAGAAACACTGCAACTAGGTAGAGTTTTTCCAATATAACAACTAGGTTAATACAAACACTTGGATATTTTTGAAAAACTTTTGATGTCTAACTTTTTATTGAAACCCATTCGGAACCAACGTGCTTTTTGATGAAAACTATTATCATTTAGTTCAAACAACAGCTTATATTCGGGCTTAAAATTTATCAGAACAGGTCTGCAGAAGTTTTTGGCAACGCTTGATATAAATTGATACAAAACTCATTGATTTACATAAAATATATTAACTTCAACAATTGGGATGATAGAAATGCTGAATCTGTGAGCTTGGGAGTTAGATTGTAGATATGAGGTCGGTTCGAAAAATTAAGAAGAATATTTATGCATTCATCAATTTCTATTATGCTCCCTTCAAAGTATATACGATATACATGTGCTAGCTTTTTTTCCAATCTTTGAAGCAGTTTTGATATGTATTTTCTGGTAGGTACGTCCTTGAACTTTTTTTAAGAATAAAACACGAGCACTAGAGGAACATCCTTTAGGCGCTCTTCGATGGGCGCCCTGCTGAACTTATAGGAGTGGGTGAGTTGCGGATTTTTGCCGCACATCATACTTTTATCAAATCATGAACGTATCAGTCATATTTGGGATCGGAAGTACATTCTTGTTAAAAGACATGAATACCACACAGAAACATATTTATTATACATGCAGAAAATGATATGAAACACAATCTTACAAATGAAACATATCATATTAGCATGTTTTTACACATATTTTACCACATTTCAAGCAAATGAGTTTTGTTCTGTTATTCCTATGCTTCCCTCATATATAACATATACCAGGTTTTGCTTCTTCTGTAAGATGCTCGTCATTGTCCCGATACTTCTCCAAAAAGCATTGAATATATTTGGGAAGAGACTGAATTAGAGCTCTTTCTTTCAAGTGTTCTTCCATCAGACAAATAGAAAGTTTTTTCAGAAAAACACGTCTCCTATCCTTATTTCCGACACTATTGAACTTGAAGATGACGAATGCATTGATTCCAGCAATGTATAGATGTCTATAGAATAAAGCCAAAGGCCATCGTATTGTGATTCTGGAAGTGCCGTAGGATGCGCACGTTTGATCCACAGTGTCGACACCTCCCTTTGTAGCATTGTAATTCAAATTGAACAGGGGCTTTCTAGTGTATTCATCAATTTCCGATGAACTATGCAATGTTGAAAGGGATATCACGGCCTTAGATTTTTTAGGAATGATTGAAACCAAACAGAAGTTGAATTAAAAACCAAAAATAGTCGAATATACTTCTCTGTTGCGGTTTGGTAAGAATTCTGGTGGTATTTCCTTCTTGTTTTTTTTCATTGTTCCAAGGAAAGTGACCTTTTTCGTCAACAGATATTCTGCCAATGGATAGCTGCTGTAGTAATTATCTGTGGTAAGGTTTCTCTTCGTGTTCTCAATGGGCACGATCAATCTCTTCACGTCAATACTTTTATTAGATGTCCGGAAACTTGCTTTCCACAATATATTTCAAAGTTCAGAGTGTGGAAGGATTTTGCAACACAAAGTGCATATAACTTGATGCCATATTTTGTTGGCTTGTTGGGAATATATTGTACGAATCCACAACTACCTCTATACCCATGGAGCATCTATAAAATGAAAATTAGTTATGCAATTACTAACAAACTCTTCATGAAATTCACGAATCGGAGCAAGTTTGTCGGTTTCTTTTCTCTCATCTTTAGTGAGCAGATTATCAAATCTAATGGAAACGCTTATAACTGAAAAGTGCCTGTAAAAGAATCATACCTGTACCATCTGAATTCCACAGTTCAACACAGTTCGTATGGCCTCCTTTTTTTATACCAATCAAAAACAGGGCTTCTAAAACAGCTTTGAGC
>WOGP01000475.1:0-24383 GCA_015342065.1 Leptinotarsa undecemlineata | reverse complement strand
CCTACTGAAATCAAGAAGTATCAGGGCTGTACATAAACCTTTATCTGAAGCTGAGAGAATATTATCGACTATATGTAGAAAGGCGGTAGTGCAACTATGTCCTCTTCTATATCCAAATAGTGTCAGCGGTAAAATTGATTTTTCATTCAGGTAATTCGTCAGCTGATGATTAACAATTTTCTGTAACTTTTGACATCGTGGGTACAATACTTATTGCACGAAGCTCCTTCAGTTCTTGAGGATTAGCAGTTTTTGGTTGTGGTACTATAAGAGCCTTCTTCCAATTTGAAGGAAAAACATTATTAGTGAGACATTAATTGATGATATGGGTGAAATAAGGAATAGAGGACAGCATGGAAGAATAATTCTTATATTCAAATCATCATATCTAATCAGACCAGATCAGCGAATGAGGTAGTAAGGTACATTCTAGGAAAATATTCTTGACAAATACGAAGTATGAGGGAGCCATCAGAGAGGGGAACCAGAGAAGTACTCAAGAAACAGGAGCATCATTAGGAATAGGAATCTATCACAACCATTGCTTGCGCTTCCCCACGTTAGAGGATACTCAGAAATGATGAGAAGAATTAGGACCAAGTATAACATCAGAACCTGCTTCAGATCCGGAAACTCCATTCGTAGCAGCTTCACAGAAACAAGGCCACCGAACGCGGACTGCGATTCCAAGAATTATATTTATCGAATACCTTGTTATTGTGGCAAATCCTATATCGGTGAAACTAAAAGGCCATGGAAAGTTCGCTTTGCCAAGTACAAGAAAAACACACAGCGAGGAAATACCAGCAAATCGAGAGTAGCAGAGCAAGTTTGGACTCATTAACATTATACCAAGATAATTTCCTCCACTGGAATTACCACAAGTTTGGGTGGAAGTTTAAAGAAGTTGAATATATGTTGTCCAACGGCGCATTCATCTGAGCTATCGTAGAAATTTGAAACATGTTGAAATCTGTAATTATGAAACATTGTTGACCATTTGCAAGCAGGAAACAGTTTAGTGTAACTGGAGCTCTAATATTTCACAAAGTGGTGAGAAACGTGGTATATTAGAATTACTCAAGAACCGAAGTTAATTTATCAAATTCTAAACACTATATTTAGGTTCTAAACCAGTTGTGAAAGTAACAAAAGCACTTAGTATCAGACCAGATCACCAAAATAAGCAAATAACGAAATTACTGGAGAAATATACTCGGAAATAACTGAGGTGAAGCCCTGAAATATTGAGACTCATCTGAGGAAAGAAGTGGGAAAGTACCTCGAAAGATCAAGATTCGGCCGAGAGATTGTAGACAATGAAACAGAGAAACATAAACTTCTTAACGTTTCATAGAAATGTGAGGCTCTGAATCACAGAAAGCAACGTTATTTTGAACAAAACTGATTTATCCATGGAGTCGACACCAAAGAATCAATCTTTGAAGTTCAAAGTTTAACAGACAGCTGCAAAGACAATCTTGGATATCGATTGCCAAACAAAATTCGTCCTGTGTCTTCCACTGCAGCTTTCACTGTTAGGCAACTAGACGTGATCCATTTTTACTTCAAGGTTAGTTCTAGTTGAGAAAGTTGAGAAATATAGCTACTGATGAGATCTTGGTGGGTAGTGACAGCGTAGTCTTTTTGGATCACAAGTTCATGTAGTTGCGTTGTAAAAAAAGCTACAGCTGAAGACATATACGAATCTCATTTGGCCGTCGATGTCGAAGCCTAGCTTTGCAATTGATTGCCTTGGCGAGCCTCGTTAATCTTTAATTTTCGAAGACTGAGTGTCATATCGATCCCATAGAAGGTATCTCAGTAGAGAGAAATATAATCGCCTTCACTTTTAGGCTTGTCTTTCTTTAGACAGCTGACTGGTTCAGCACAGCACCACTGATAAGACCTTGTTGGGTCGAAACGTCGCTATCTGAAGTTGGATCACAAGTCCAACCAGGAGATTATCTTGTATATTCTGTAAAGGACTTGTTATACAGAGTATTTTTTGTGGTGAAAGAAATGGAGATGTTCATGACTTGAAGGAAGCGAACGAGTCTGGGACTTGGGAGAAATGGACAAACCATTCACTTGAGGGAACTGGAACAGACATGGAGCAAAAGAAAATGATGAAACTACAAACACACCTATCATGATGCCAAAGTTATAAAACTTGATATTATAGTGAAGTTTTGGGAGTGTCAGTTTTCAACCCAAGTTTATTTCCTGATTATACCAGTAAACCTCTCACTCAATTTTATTTTTCACAATCCCCAATACCGTGAAACCAGTATTTATATTTAAATCCTACCGAAGGATTACGACCATTCAATTAAAATTCACAGAATACGTGTTTCTCCATAAACACCCGTTGATGAGAAACAGGCACGATGGACACTCCTAATCCGTAAAGTGCTGCATCATGTAAACTCTTCAAATTTGCAAACGACCCCCGGTTATTTCTGCGGTAATCCCCTTCTCGAAATGCAAATTATCTACGGAATTGATTAAATCAAAACGATCGGAGGTTCATTCTGTGTACCGTTCTTATTAGCATGGCGAATTCGAAAGCTTTTTTATACTTTGTAGTATTTTTTCTCGACGAGTTTCTCCCGCTGATTAGAGCGGAAAAAAACCCGGAACCGTGAAATCATTTGAAGTCGAATGCGAAGTGGTTTTTCAGGAAGTCGGGGTTCTGATGGAAACTGAATGGTTTATTAATTGAAGTGGCGGAGACGTGAAACTTTTGGATGTTTATATCGATCAAAATTCTATTGTTTTTCTCCGTATTGTAATAAAAATTTCCCAGTATTTCCAACTTGAAAATTACCAAAGGATAATGAATTATTTGGAGTTTTTGTGAGGTTCATAGCGATAAAATTCAATTTGTTCAACATATCACAATTGATTTAACAAGTTTTTATCATGTAACAACAGACATACCTGGGAGTATGCTTTCAGATGAGAGTTATTTATATTGAATTTTGTATCGAGAAGAAAGCTTTCCAGGCACCAAATATTATTTTTCAATGAAAGGTAATACAATTGATTGGAACGACTTCTACTGAAATCATTATACGAAAAAGTAGATGTTGATATCAAACTTCACTTAAAGAAAACGCACCAATTGCATTACAAATGTATGGTGTACACAGTGAAACAGTACATTTCGTGTAGTTCATGTTTTTCAAATCTTCAATTTCCTTCCTTCCTTGGATTTGTTTCCGACTTCAACATAGTGTTTCTGAGTTGCACGCCAATATTTGAAGAGTACATTTTTTGGTCCAATTTGGGTTCATGACATTGAAGAATACATCTATTTTACTTACTTATTTTACTCACCATATAATTTCTCTCAACTAAAACCTCTCTCAATTTCAAAAATAAAAACTCCAGAATATATGGTATTTCCAATACCAATTGGAACAGTACAGATAAGGAATTCCCGCCTCGACATAGACGTCGCCATATTATTTTTCAGTGGTAGTTTTTCAGTTACTTATTCTTACAATCATAGCAGTTGATCACCCCATGAAAAAGTTATCTGGACTGAATTTTTTCACCATGGGTAATTATGAGAAACTTTGAAATTTAAAGTAGTTGATTTCCGAGTCGAAAACTCTAAAATATAATGAAAACACAAATAATAACACCAATTTCCTGTCAAACATATGTTTAAAAAATGATAAAGGCCAACAAAATTGCTAGAAAAATCAAAATTCTTCTTCGCTATATTCGGATGAGGTGTGGAATCATCATCGGGTTGAATAACGATCGGATTTATGGAACTTTGTACATAATATTTGTTTTCTTCTTTCATAACGTGGGTCACACAAATCTTCCACACTATTATCTACTTCATTCACCACTCGCCTTATATTGACAAGCACAACAACATTCAAAGTCAGTGACTGATTACATTTTCGCAAGCTGCCTTTCAATGTGACCAACACCATCTCAATTGGATTGAACACACAATAGTATGGAGGCAATCGTAAAAGAATATGACCACGTGTTACAGACATCGAATCAATGATATACTCTTTTTTGAAATTACGTTGTTTTACGGTCGCCAGTAATCCCTTCTTCGTTGGAATTTTTCGGGTATTCCCATATAACGATTTTGCATGAAATCAACAATATCTGCTTTTTTGTGTTATTGTTTGGTATTGTAGTCAATAACCGAGAAGCATACGAAGCATTATCCATAACAATAACAGAGTTTGGAGGAATATTTGGGAGAAGCTGCTCACTGAAACAGGTTTCAAATAAAGCCGCAGTCATATCTTCGTGGTAATCAGCAGACGAATCTTTTATATTTTTGGCCGACAGAAGCAAAGCGTTAGGTACGAAACTAGTTTCATTCCCGGCATGCAAAATTATAACACGTTTTCCCCTTGAAGAAGATGTGTTTAAAGCACAATACTTGGTTTCGTCTACCCAGCCATATTTGACAACATCATGGGCGTCAAACCAAGTTTCGTCTCAAATATTCTTGTCGGAGTTGAAAAATGCGTGTCGATTCCATTATGACCATCCGATTGTTCAATTTTTTATATTTGAAACCACAAGAC
Organism: Leptinotarsa undecemlineata; assembly: GCA_015342065.1. Lineage (NCBI taxonomy): Eukaryota > Metazoa > Arthropoda > Insecta > Coleoptera > Chrysomelidae > Leptinotarsa > Leptinotarsa undecemlineata. The sequence goes on along the minus strand of WOGP01000475.1, from coordinate 19,809 downwards.
AATAAGACCCTCGTAGAGTTTCTAAAGATTTGTAATTGTAATCGGGATAGTCGAGTTTATACCAAATCATTTCCAAGGTTGGTAATTTCTTTTTTTGGTATATACCATAAATATTTCGCCGAATCACATCTTTTGTAACACCATCAATGTTTGCTAATTTTTTATTCCTTTGTTTTCGTTTCATTGCATGGTCAATGACATTCCCTATTTTAATGACTCGAAGAACTGTCGAACGAGATAGTTTCGTTATCTCGCATATTCTATTCACAATAACATTCTGTGAAGTGTGACAGTTTTCCCTCTTCAAGCATTCATGAATATTTAAAATGACTCGCTGAACTTGAACATGTAAGTCCTTATTTTCAGATTCCCGATCCCTATCGATTGACACAGATTCCTCACACGTAATGATATCATTTGTTTCAAAAGGTCTCTAGAAAGCCATATTGATGAAAGTATCCAAAAACACTGAGATTTTCACAAAAATCGGTTTAAACGATGAGATTGGAACCTTTGGTGTAAAAGTTCAAAACTTTTTCTAGAGATCAATAACCCTAACACCAAACTGATATTTTCGCACTCGACGCACGTTTCGCTAACAAGATTAGCATCTTCAGGAGAAGCAAATTGATACTGAATCTAAAGACAAGGGTTAGCTGTTTATATACCTAAAGTTTTTTGGTCCGATGTGGATTTTGTTTGTTAAATGACGATTATCCTAATTGATTTTTCGGTTATTAACTAGTGAAACCACAACCTGCAAATTAATTTGTCAAGAATATATTGAAAAGCGGACAAATTAATTTGCAGGTAGTGGTTCTACTAGTTAATTACCGAAAAATCAATTAGGATAATCATCATTTAACAAAGTCCACATCGAACCAAAAAAACTATTTCATAGTAATTTCAAAAACTACACCTCACGATTTGATCTCCACATACTGTTTTTGAAAAATATATCACATGTTGCGATAGCACAGTAGTTTTGTCAATTGATTCAAATCACTTGACAGAGCTACTGTGCTAGCGAAATATGTGATATATTTTTAAAATAAAGTTTGCGAAGATCAAATCGTGAGGTGTAGTTTATGAAACTTTCATTACTGGTTCCTGGATGGTCGTCTATTTCAATTGGACCTTTTTCCTGAATTTGGAGTGTTCCAAGTCAGTATGAGGTTTTTCAGCTCTGACAGTTTCTTTTTGTAAGGAACCCTTTCGCAATGGCGGCGATGAATATTTGCAAATATGTGGTTGTTGGATAGAAATAAATATGTCTAGCTTTCCGACTTTGAGTCAATCCCACATTTTATAAGAATAATACGGTATATTATTGAAAACTACTCATTTATAGTCACCTTATTCTTAATCTACCTAATCATTTTGATACGAAGTTACTGAAAAATTTGACGCAAACATTTAAGATGTTACCTCATGAATAAACAAATTCTCATGGAAACTGACAATTGAATAAGCTATTCATGGAAATTTTGATCCTAAAGAAATATCATTTATAATAGATCTAATGATGAGATTCTTGAACGAATATTTGAATATGTTTTGATTTTTTATTTTGAGCTATCACCCCAAATATACCTTGAAGAGTGTGAAAGTTCGAAATTTACCAAGGTACAAGCATGTTTCAACACAGAATGAGCAATATGTTTTTTAAGATAAGCACATTGTATGCATAATATACAGCCAACAATGTGAAAATATCAGAAAGGTTGATAGAAACAGGATCTGAAAAATAACACCCTTTAGAAAGTTCAATACTTTTCTTTAGCCGTTTCATGAACATTGTTAACAAAATGTTGTGTGCCAAGTTTGTACTTGACAGCTTTAGAAATATATGAGGCATGTAAAATAGTTTAGGAAAATATTAAATTAATTAAATGGATTTTTGACACCCTTTAAAAGCACCACATCCACCAACTCGACTAGCTTCATAATAGGTACTCACATTATTAGATTTATTATTTTCACATGTTTTATTGAAATTTTGAAAGCGTTTTATATGATAATTTAACAAAATTTCTCAAGTTTTGAAATGAAAAAAACAAAAAAACAAAAGAACGTGGTAAAATACTCTATTATTATCCATTTGTAACATCTTGCAATATTTCTTCATGCTCATTCATAATGTTGACAATATCAGGTTCCATTTTCGCAGGAAGTAAATGTTTTATATGGGAAATTATAACTGATTTTTCTAAAAATGTAATATTTTCTTGTTGCAATGTGTTAACACTCACACCGAGCTTGGAAGCTATCTGACTTGGTTGGTAAATCACATGAATACATTTTTGAATAAAGGGGACCAGTTCGTCGGAAAACGCCATGCATAATTTAGTGAAGGCATCTTTTGAAGAGGTTGTGAATGCTTGATGCTCCTGAGTGTATAATTTCAGCAGTGACTCTGATATGAATACTAAGGATTCCTGGAGATTCATCACCACTTCATTCACGATGGCTATGGGTGCACATAACCTCAAATTGTTCAAAGTAGTCAAGATATTATTCAAATACTCAGCCAATGGATAAAATTCCAGTAAACTATCAGGTGGTTGCATTTGATCTTCATTATTTGTCTTCCATTGAATATTGGGGTGGTTTTTATCAATAAGGGTGAATTTGTCGATGTTCTTTGCAAAATTCCTGGAAGCATCTTCGACCGATTTAGTAAATTTTTTCTGAATAACTGAGGTGAACATAGGTACCATCATTGGTCTGAAATCACATCCCACTTTGCTGAAAGAAGAACCAAAATACATGCACTGGTCCATAATAGATTCAACTGAAGATACCCTTTCTAGATCTTCGTCAAGGGTTTGGAAGAATTCTGAAATCTTAAAAAGTACATAATCAAAAGACATAGCACGTTTTATTAGAAACATGCAAATTCTTAAAACTGAGTTTACTTCAGCATTATTTCTTGATATATGTTTACAAGAAGCACTGCTGTTTCGTTATGCACATATGTGCAAGCTTAAACTCGAATCTGTTTTAATACTCATATCACCGTTCAATTAACGGGAGGGTTGTTGAGTTAAAATTTTAGATTATTGTCAACCAGAACTTATGAAACGTCATATTTCACAAATTTTAGGTTTGAACTGATCACAACTAGTCTTCACACTGAAAAAGTCTTACAGATCATACTAAACATTATTGAAGGTTTTTCAAAAGGTTTTTTTTCTTTTTATTCACACTTATTCTTTGTGAGTTACAAAGAGAAAGTTTAGAATCTCATTAAGCAATATTTTAGAAAATATTGTCATCAATTTTTAGTTTTACAGTTAGGAACAAAAATATCTACTGCTACTTCATTTCAGAGACTACTCACCTTGTCTTTTAACCAACTGAACACAATAATATTCTGATTAATATTTTTATTCTCTGTGATATTCATCAACGGACTATGCTCATCATCATTAAAAATTGTTCTGTACTGTGTTAGTATATTAAACAATTTCACTCTCATAACTTCTATCTTTTTTGTTAAATAATGATCAACTGAAAAGAAAGCTAAGGTTAATAACAGAAAACGTTTTTGAAAAATGTTTTGGTGAAATGAATATCTAATTAAATCAACACATTTCTGCTGAGTTATTCTGCTCAAAAAATACAAAAGGAGCTACAGCCATAGTTGGCTACAATATACTAACATAGGAACAAATCTGATGTAATATTTACAAATCTTATATAGTACAAATGAATGCTTCTAGCAGGTCTACAAAATTAGCAGAATCACCCGCAAATTGATCACATGGGCACAATTGATCATTGAAATCAACAATACATTAATAATTTTCCTCTTATCATATAGGTTCCATAGGTCTTCATGAAATGTTATGTATATATTTATATACATATATACAGGGCTATTCCAATTCGTTTCTGTTCATGGGGATCTCGTAAACGATAAGAAATAGTGTCAGTTAAATTATGGCAAAGTTGCGTATTTCAGAGACCTATTCAATGATGTAAAGTAATCGAATATAGCTCTTTTGGTTCTGGAGATATACAGGAAAAACCAAAAAATTCCAAATAATTTTTTGCCTATATCTTCTTTATTTGCAGACATATTGAAAATCTGTCCACATTTTGCTACCAAATCAAAAAAATCCATCAATGTTTAACTTTCTTTCGTCGATATATATGTTCAATTCATTGTTTTTTACTCATTGTTACTGTAATACTGTAAGTATGAATTGTAATGTTATTCATTGGCAAAAAACCCACAACTGTGTGTGTGTATGTGTGTGGATTTTTTTTATTATTGTTTGTTTAGTACACTCAAGAAAGATAGATATACTTTCTCTTATAGAGCTGTCAAGAAAAAATAAGTAGGCAAGAAAAAACAAATTTGAGAAACTGCTAGGTTACCAACTGATGGTCAAATTACGGTCACATTTAAAATACCTTCTTGCTTTGGAATGGCCTTCAAACAATGGTTCAGCCAACAAGTCCTGAACTGCAGAAACGTCAATCGTAATTCTGGCTCTGTAAATATTTCCATTCTTCTCAAAATACCAATTATTTGTAGACATTTTGGTAAAGAAACATCTTCTCTCAACTGAGAGAGAAGCTGATGTAACATTCGAAGCCATGCTTTATCGACATCAACAGCAATATTCTGAAAATAATATCCTCATAATATAAAAAAACTTATTATTGATAGGTAAAGTTGAATTTTCCATTTAAGACATATTTCTCTCACTCTCAGTCAATATATCTGGATGATCACAATATAAGTGCGATTGTCAAAACAGTTGGATTTTATTCGTGTGATTTCATATAAGCATATGAATTTGAAATTTATTTCAAATGTTTCTCATGTGTATTATTTGAAATCTGAAATAAATTAAGATTATGAAGTTATTTGCTAAAGAATAAATCTTAGTATATCAGTTCCTAAATTCTCATCATTTTCTAGAAAATCATTTACATTTTGTTAGTGGGAATATCATTGATAGATGTTTTCTGAATATCTACTTTTTAGAACATTTTTTATTGTTTCTAAGTACTAGTATATTTAAAGGTTTTATTATTTTTGTATTCATAGAATGAAAATCTTCAAAAAATATTTAGAAATTGTGTTACAGCTCAATGAATATTCATATAATTTGTTATAACAAGTTTTCTTCAAAGAGAATGTTTATAGTACAAGTACTTGATTTGATTTAGATTATACTGTTTCATGGGTGGAAAAATTTATAAGTTATTTCAAGATCTTATCAAACAATAATTTTTCATCGATTTATCATTATCATGTGTGTTATTATTATTCTGGCAATATAAACTCACCGATTATCATGCCCTAATACTGTTTAACATTTCATATCAGATTATTCAAACTATTTTGACAAAAGCCCATAGGTTTCATGATTTAGTACTTACACTGAAAATAGATATATCTGGATGCTTATGATGTAATTTTCTCACATAGGCAGCCAATTCTAAGACATCTTCATAGAGTCCATCACTTAAAAGTGAGTTCATTAATTGTGGCAGTTCCAAGATTTCAAGAAGTTTTGCACTTTTAGCCAGAGTTGAAGTGTTTAATTTTCTCAAATCATTTATTCCACTTGATTTTTCCCCAAAATCAATACAATTTTTCTCGAATTCTGGTATATCCACTAAGAGCTGATCCACTTTGTTTTCGATTGCATTAAAATGAAAGTAGAGCTCTTTTGAACATTCAGCAGTTTCTATAAATGTTTCGTAATTTGTGACAGCTAATTCCTGAATTTGTTCTTTAAGAATTATGGCTTCATTCCTCAACCTATCAGGTTCCTTTAACAAATTTTCAACCTTGTATGTTCCTAGCTTTGATAAATATTCCTGAATATGACCATCATATTCAAATGCATCTGAAATTATATAAAATTAAATGCAGCAATACTTTTCTATAATTAAGCCAGAACTTTATAATATATAAGTGAAAAATTCCATTTGAAAATGTTTCATTGTTCAAACTGGACTAGATTAGACTATATATTCTGCAATCTGTGAAGTAATATGAATACATGTTCTGGGACTGTTTTCAATGTATCTGTATCTGAAATTCTAATATTAGACATTTTATGCTGCTCAGTTTTATGAAATAATGATAATATATAGAATGCTAAATACACTTCAAGATAACTCCTTTTATTTTGAATTTGCTTTGAGAAGATATTAGGTATTTATTGGAAAATATCCGCATTTTATTGGTTAAGAATTACGGAGGGTACTGAATTGTGATTTAAAAATGTTTTAAGAATTTTTTCATAACAGGTGGTAAAAATGAAATATTTTGAAAGGTATATAAATGTATGTACTCACTGCTATGAGAACCATCTAGTAATAATTTTAATAAATTTTCAGTATCAGACATTATTTGTGCTTTGACAAGTAAATAACCTAACCTCCAGATTTTTCCTCTTCTTCTTATAATCACATCTTAATATTTTTTTTTCTGTGCAATTGTTAGCCTCACAGCTAGGTAGCTATGTAGTTCTATGTTGTCACCGGGTTATTGTATATGGGATGAAATATCAAACTAAGTCACCTTCTAAACGGAACTTGAGAATAGAATGTAAGGTATATGACGATGGAGGATTATAGTTTATGTCTCTGCGATATAAAATGAAGAATTAGATGTGGAGAAGATATAATTCAGTTACATTATCCATAGTAAAGTAATTGGCTTCATCGTTAAGTAATATCACGTGATATCACGGTGGAGCCAATTACCAGGTAAGTAAATTTTATTGGAGATTTTGAATAATTTTTTATCCATGAATTCATAGTAAGTGCCACCGATTTTATTCCCGAATACTCATCCGTGCTAGTTTTGACCTATTGATTAGATTCGTGATAAACACAGAATTGGAAAAAGTGAACTATATTGCTAGACTTCAGCATGAATATGATTCCTTAGGATAGGTAGGTACTATACATAATTCCCATGATTGCTGTTGGTGTAAAATTGACATTTTCATAAAAATGGTTTTAGAAAATGTATATGCGAATGTTGAAGAAATTCCGAAAATGAAAAGAGAAATAAAAATTTCTATGTTTTTTTACCACTTTTTTACCACAATATTAATTATTGTGTAAGTTTGAAAATGTCCATATAGGACGAAACTGCAGTAACGTTAGTTACAATTAAAAGTGGTAAAATTCCGAAAAGGTTAAGAAAAAAAATTTGTGAAGTATTACCATTTTTTGTGTTGTGAAACGGAAAACCACTTATCAGTGGCCATGTATAATCAGACCAACTCAAAAGTGTTTGCTACACCTTATAAAATTGAACTATAATATGGTATAATATGAAATTTTGTGCTGACATTGTTTTAATCATAATAAAGTATATTACAGATTGATAACAAGAAGTTTCATACATCTTTTTTAACTAACTTAACTTTTTATTATCAAAGTGTAACGTTTCACTGATATGGCAATCTGATATCCCTACGATATAATTATATGAGTATGACAAAAGTACGCAGTTCAAAGCAATATCGCAATACTCATAGTCACTATGCTGTCGGAGAGCAGAGTTAACAAGAAACAAGAAGTCAAAACACTTTTACATAAACAAAGGCGATGACATCTTCCTTAATGAAGACGTCATCTATGGAATTGACAAAGAACTCAATCCTCGAAAATTAAAGATGAACGAGGCTCCCCAAGGTCAATTGCAATGCCAAGCTTCGACATCAATCGGCGACGAGATTCATCTTCTGTCTTTCACTGCAAGGCAAATAATTGAAATGTACAGAGCCCAAAAATAATGCATTTGTGATCCAATACCAGACAGCGCTGTTTCGACCTGCTATAGGCTTCATCAGTAGCTAATGATAGGAACATTAGATTTCAGTGGTCTGTCATGGGAAGAAATCTTGGCAGTTGAATTCATACACATTTACGGCGATATAGGTTAGGTTAAGTCCAAAGTGAGTGGGTCTATTCGACCCGCCACCGTTACCTGCAAGGGTTTATTGTGACTCACACCTATTCAGACTCGACCAAATAAACCCAACTTCTTAACGAAGCCGATAAGTTTGTATGGTGAGTCGTCTTTCAGGTCAGATGGTATATAAGAGTACGGCTCCGCCTAAATCTGAAATCCTGATTTGGTCCTCAGCGGGGCAGGCACAAAGTATGTGCTCTGCTGTTTCATTATTTTGCAAACAGAGATGACACACACTGTTTTCCGACAGTCCGAGCACAGTATTGATCCGAGTCTCTGCATATGATGATTCAAATGACAGTGACCTGTGAGAAAGCCTGTTAGACATCGTAGTTCATCCCTACTGTAGTTCAACAAATGTTTCGTATCAAGTTTCGAAAGGTGAATAAACGCCTTGAAGGGAGCCAATAGTCGAGGTCTGGAAAAAGTGTCGATTTTTTTTCGGTTTTCTCCAGATGGCAGCGGATGGATGGCAGGTATTGTCTAATATCAGTATGGGGAATATCAGGATATTCCTTATTGAAACCAATTAAGAAACTACAAAACAAAATTATGAGGTGTATATTCAAGTTAAATTACAAGGAGCCTACTACAACTTGTATAAACCAAAACAAACTATTAGATTTGTCATCTTTACGGTGACATACCCGTAAATATATTTAGTTCATGTTGGTTTTTATGTATTCATTGAAGAATATACACTTTTGTTGAATTCACGTTCAGTATACCTTAACTTCTACACCAACCATGTGTCACTAGGCTACACAATCACTATAAAAATAACTTTCAGTTTCATGTCAACCGCTGATGATACCAAAATGACAATCGAGAATGTCTCTTGTTATTTTTTATAGTTGTCAAAGAGAAAAAAAATCTTTACATATCTGATGAAAAAAAATTAGAAATATATATTGAAAACAGTAAATATTTCGAGAGAATTGGTTGATATGGTTTTTGTTTCTGTCACCATCACAAATTTTAATAAAAACACGTTACTCAGAAATCAGTGTTTCATTTATTTTGTACTATCCATCATAATAATTATATAATTTCCACACTATAAATTTTATTCGAGACGGTAGTTACATCAGTTGAATTGGTGTATTTTGTTCCAATGGTAATATAAATTTAAACTCTTCGAAATGAAAATACATTTAATTCCTAAATTCTTTTTATTCTTATGAATGAACACTTTCAATGAGAATGATTATTGCAAATCGTTTTACAGTTTTCATAATTACACACAACCAAATGAAAAGATGATTTGGGTTGCAGCATGGACACAACATGGAAATCTGGTAGGTGTAGAATTAAACCAATATCATTGATATTAAAATAATTGATTGGAGTACAAGTTATGAGTTAAAATAACATTCAGATCCTTTTTGATATGATTGTATTGAACCTACGCATCCAAATTTCCATATTGAATGATGTTCCCAATAAGATTATAAGTACTTCTTCTGAACGATGATTGTTTTTACACGATGAAACGTCGAACATTTAGAGAAAACGGCAGTGTTTAGTATAATTCAAGCCCATCTAAAATATGAATTTTCAAATATTTTTGGTTTGGACACTTGAGCATAATCTTAACTACATTTCTACACATTTACATTATCCTAGTTACTGGATTATTATAATAGATTACACACCACTTTGTTTCAACGAAAAAGTTTACAGAAATGTCTTAAATATATTTCCATTGGTCATTAACGATTTCACTACGTATAAAGTAAGATATCACAATAAAGGTACCGTATATTCCAGTCGTATTCATTTGAGTAACTGACATGTTAGATATAAAAATCGCATTTGATGAAAACTGAAGGCTCGCTATTTTGGACACTGGTCGTCGAATAAACTCAATCTGTGATTGAAAACTCCATGCAACCGAATTATTTCCAGATAATTCCCCTGGAATTATATTTATCGTTTCTGTTGAAATTATTGATGATAGACTTATTAAAATTATCATACCATTACCACACTACATGTTGCCGAACAACATTGAGAATAAATATTCAGTATGCTGAAGTTAAAATCGTAATTTTTCGAGAACGAGTGATTTTGTGTTTTCTGTTATTTTGAAGTAACTGCCTTCCACTACATTTTAATTATTCTCGAAATCAACATACAGAATGCTCATCGTTGAGTTGAATGTATTTAAACACTTCGAGTTATACACCATTCAGAAAATAGTTTGTGGTTTTCATTAGAAAAAAACAGAAGCCTCAGAAAAATGTATCAGACACCGTATAATTCAATTATATACAAGGTGTTAGAGATATAATTTGCCTAGTTCCAAAAGTTATCAGTACCTATTATGGAAAATTCTTTCTCAATGAAAAAATCCTCCCAGAAGGATAATTTGAGCGAATTTACAACACAAAGGGCGGAGAGAGTATTTGCTTTTGTCGAAAGAAATTGTTTCCATCATATAGAATTATCAGTTTTTTGAAGTTTATAAGAAACCGTTCGAATCGCCTGAATTTATTACTCAATAATTATTAGTTTCAGCTTGTAATTCTGTTTTAAAACAACCCATGATTCCATCTTTGAACTTCTTTTTTTCATCCTCGCAATCTGAAATTGATTCCTATAAACTTTTCAAGGAAAGTATACTAATTACAATATATTATTTATAATATATTGTCCGTTGGTTATTGAACCCCACTGGATGTATATGCGGATAACCTTCAATGGTTATTGGGTTAGCCAGTTGAAATTTCATTCCTCTCAATCGTATGGGGGTGAAAGGGAACTGATGGTCCATTGAGATGATAATATATATTATTCGAATGTGGTATATTTACCAGCCTACATCGAGAATCAAGACAGTATGAATTAGTTCAATGATCAGATTGAAAAAAATGATTCATGAGCGAGGAAACTGATGGAGAAATAAATGGATACTCATGAAGTATAAATGAAGAACAGTGTTCAGTTCAAACTGTGTTTAATGAGATATGTGACTTTTCTATTCAAGACGAAAATTGTTTCCGTCGCCTTCGGCGGTAAATTCCCTCGTTAGTATATTTTAAACTAATACGAATTAGTCTAGTCAAAACAATGCACCTTTAAAATCATTGAATAAAATGACTCATTCAGTATTTTGAGGTACATTTTTATTTCCATCTGTCCGGTGTGGTGGAGCAGTGGTTTGTCCACCAATTCGTTTTCATATGAGTCCATTTTTTGTGGTGAACCAAATTTCTTTCTCTCTCTAGGTTTTCGTGGCCTTTGCATCCTTACGACGCATTTAGTCAAGGTGAGCCAACTCGATATATTTCCTTCTTCAAAAATGAGGTTATGTTACATTTTTGATGTAACCCTCAGAGTAACAAAAGACAATAGAGAGGCCTTTTCCATCCTTATATTGAAAGCAGCATAACTTTGGTTATTTACGGGAAGTGAGTTGGACCATAAAACAGTGGCGGTTGGTTTAGTTGATAACCGGAGGGATATTATATATTTATAAAATAAATCATTTCAGGTGACAATGTATTCTATTCAAATACTTCCTACAGGAAATGAAATAGGGTGAGTTTTTCTACCACCTACTAGATTTTTATTTATGTATGGCTTTATAAAAAAGCGCGTGGTTTACTGGGTTAAAATTAAATCATTTCAAATGAACTAATTGATAACAATGATAAATGTTAATTTCAAAAGTAATGAACTCTGCTTCATGAAATCTGATGAAGAAATTTGTGATATATTCTAAGATTTGATAAACAGGCGGTACGGTTTGTGAGGTCCGATATTACATTAATGATGTTTCGTAATTATAGAATTCGTCTGAATGAATTATTGAAAAAAAAAACATAATGTTACATAATAGTTATAATTATGTGTGTGGCTCAATTTTAAAATTTGGAGTCGTGATTTCAAATTTGAGAATGGAACTACAAGTTTAATGTCAGAAATACCAGCAAAAGTTTTATAATTATTAAAGAATGTTTGGAATGTCTTCCAGCCATTTCGTGAGTATCTGTAACGATATGTTTCTTTTATCCTGATACGAAACATTAATTATAATCTAAAGTTATATCTCTGATACCCTGTGTATTCAATAAAAAAATTACCAGGTGTCATTATAATCTAGAAAAAGAGATCATACTAGTAGATACATATGGTTTGTTCGAATTGAAAATAATTATATTAAAGTCTAACTGTTGAAATATGAGTTTGGATTAATCGAGTTAACAAAATTCTTCTACATAACTCTGTTTAAAGTTAATGGAGGTGACTGAAGTTGCTGTGGTGTAAATGAGAGAGCTTTAAAATAGAACTACACATGTGATGAACCACAAGGTGAAGAAGATATAAAAGATAAAAAACCTAAAAGTAAAACTATTGTTTTGTACCGTTGATATCTGTTTCTTTATATAATCCACACATTTTGTTTATTCATCTACTCACATTTACTTACACTAATCTAGATTATTCAAAAATCGATTTCGAGTAGCGCTGTTGATTATCGGAATCAAATTTGGTTCCCTTATCTATTGAAAAAAATATAATATTAGTCATATAGTTGGTAAACAAGTTATAAATATTCTTGATCGTGAACGATGGAGTACACAATTGAGTTTGCAAATATTGGACCTTACTATATGGATTCGAAATGTTCGGCGATATCATATTTATTTTTGATGTCTAAATGGAGTATCCGGCAATGGATATGCAAGAAACTTCCTTACATTTCATGCAGAATATTCATTTATTAATGAAATCTCATTGAGAATCTTGGATATTGTATGTTTATAAAATGAATTCTGCGTAAAATCAGCACCAATATTTTCCTTTACTCATCTGCAAATATGTCAATTTTGTTCATTCATGAAATTTATATTATGCCAAGAAAAAACAAAATACACAGTGAAATGCTTCCGTATGGATTTCTCCAATGCTACGGTGATATTTTGATAGGTAATTACTGATACTAATATTCTTTTTCATCTCATTGAAATTATTTCATAATTGCTTGAACCCTTTTACGGATAATGTATTGAATTACATAGTGTTTCATACTTCTGAAGTGAAGGCTGTTTGAAAGATTTGAACAAAAAGTTTGACCAATTTCCATGAGTATAACCGTATCATTAAAAACGATTCAAAGTTATTGATAATATATTTGGCGTCATAGAATATACTGGGTGTCAAAAACCACTGATACCACTCTTTAGATACATTTTATTCAGATGAACTATGTTGTAGGGTATCGTTTGATATATTTTTTCAGTTAGTTATTAATTTTCTTCATCATCTCTTTTTCGATTCCTAAATATTTGTGATCTTTGTATTGAATTCCAGCGTTGAACATAATTGGAATACAGTAATCACAATACCTCTGCATGGCGTTAAATTTCTGAAGAAAATCACACATTTTTACACAATTTCAATTAATAATTTACGAAGTTTTGGAAAAATTTTAATAACCTTGTTTACCACGGTTGACTCGCATTCTTACACAAACACTGTTTCCGTCAATTAAACCATTAACCTAACTTTGAATTCTAACGATCGTCTTTGTTAACATAACCTTTGGTAATACGTGATACATACCTAAATCTTATACTTTTAGGTTTAATGTGTACCACCAAATTCCATCGATTCTATTAAAATAGCATCAAAAACTGAGGGGTATGTAGAGTAATGTAGTGTTTTGTTGGAATTCACTACCAGAGATTGGAATATGCATTTATTACATTTCATTAGTTCAGACTTCCATTGTCTAATATGATGATCTTGGGAGGGGCAGAGAAATGAAATGGAGACCCAAAAATCTCTTTTACTCTGTGCCAATACCATCTTCGCCACTGTTTTATTACTTTCTTCCCATTTTCGCGTGGTACATGGAAGAAGACGTGTTCAGTAAAGAATACTGAATACATCCGAATGAGCCATGGTATAGTGCAATACATGTCGCGGGTTTGTAAATTGTTTAGTAAAAATCTCACAATAAAAGGTTACTCAAATGGGTACTTGATCACGAAAATGTTCTTTGTGGCTATTTTAAAGCCTTCTCTCGAAAAGATTTACGTTTTTTTGAAACGATTATCACCACCAACTGTTTAAACAGACTCTTCAAAAAGCAGTTTATTGTATAAGTTTGAGAATGTCCGTATAGGACGAAACTGCAGTAACGTTAGTTACAAATAAAAGTGGTAAAAAACATAAAAAATTTCATTTCTCTTTTCATTCTTCAAAAAATGCTCATGGTCCTTAGTACCATAGACCTTTGATCTTTCAGGTTCCACCAAGAACTGCATAAACTTCTTGTTGACATGGAAAACATATCTGCAAAACGAATAGTTTAGGATGTAAAGTTCTTATGGGCTTCGTTACAGAAACTATGTTCCTCTTCAACAGGTCTGATGACCTAACCTGCTGGATACTTAATGAAGATGGAAAAATTGTCGTGTTAATTTTTTTGAAGCAACGTTTAATTTCCTCTGCATGTTTTCAGCAGTCATTGAATGAAAAATAATATTTTTCTCACTTTCGCTTCTGTCATCGTTCCTTTTCTTGTCGTTTGTCAATTTTTATTTTGCTGTTATTGAAAAAATTATGCCCTTTGAACTCCAATGTCGTTGTTAAACCCTCATTTTCGGGTAATAAGTCTTCATTTGATTGTTTTGCTTGGTTTCCGGCTTTCACCGTGGTCTTCTTTGGTTATAATCTCCAAATGTTTCAACTGAAACTGCGACAATCATCTTTAGTGGCGTGGTTGAAGTACTCTTGTTAACGTATCAACTGAAACGTCAAAAAGAGTACTTCAACCACGCCTCTGGAGATGACTGCCGCAGTTGCAGTTGAAACGTTTGAAAATTATAACCAAAGAAGACCAAGGCAAATTTCGGAAACCAACCAAAATATTGACACCATCCGTGAAAGCCTACATTCCTATATCTGTATTTTATTCATGTATTTACGGCATATGAACATACGAATATTTCAGAATTTTTTTCTTAGGAATGAATATCTTCAACATGAATTGTTGAACAGGTTGAACAATATTGAACTGGTTTCACGCTCTTATACGTCATTATGAAAATCTTATCTTTCCGCAATGAATTTTCTGGAAACGAAAATCTGTTCAGAATCTACTCTTCCAATCTGTACCTTCTTTATCTTTATCTTCATCCCTACGTTGAGGTTTTCCTCGCAGAAGTGGTCCTAGAGTGAAATTATTCTGATACTTTTTCAAATTCAAATCGGAGGTAATGTTTCCTTTGATGGAAGAAATCATTGCCATTTTGACATAAAACTAACCTTTTTTAGAATTTCACTTATAACAGTGAAGTTTTTCGTCTCTATTTCCTATACTTTCTCTCAATTCTTTCTATTTTGTGTAGCGTGTATTTCGTGAAAAATAACTTTTTTTTTACTACAGTATTTCTCACGTCTTTGGCATTTTTTCGTCGACTTCTTCTTTGGATGACTTATCTAAGTATTTCTTCCAGTGTCTTTCCTCTACTTCCTTCTCACCGTTTATATAGGCATTATGGCCACCTTTTCGAAAATTCATAACTACATGACTTTAGTTATCTCTTGCGCTTGTCTGGACATGAATATGAAGGTAAATATGTTTTCGATTGTTGGCCTTCAAAGTAATAGAAATGATACTCATGGCGGATATTTCTTGAATATTGGCAAAAGTTTAGATAATTCAATAATAAATTCGGTGATGTAACTCTTGTAAGTGTCCATGCTTCATATATCAGAATATGATTTTCAGAGAAGTTGACATAGACTTGCAGAACTGAAACTCAAGAGTAATTCCTAGACAATCTTTGATCAATACTTGATAAACGAGTCAATGGAAGTTTGAACTAAGCTGTCAATATATACAGTAAACACTAGTAAAATAATCAGAATATGAAAATGTATGAGATTATACTTTGGCGTAACAATGTAATAAAAACTTTCAACAGTAATAGTCCGGTCAAATTAGACTATAAAATAAGAGTGAAGGTACATAAATTTTCAACAAGCTGCAAATGCGTTTCATTCGTTCAAAACTTAGTAAAAATAATATTTTAAAATTCAGAATGATTGCGATGCATGGAAAAAATTTATTCGAAGTCAAAGGTAAAAAATCTCGAAAAAAATTGGTTTTTCGCGATTTTCAGGAAAACGGCAAATTTTATCATAAAATAACTTCAGATAAAAATTGTAGACCATAACATTCTCTACAAAAAATGTACCAATACTTTTTTTTCTTAAAGCCACCGTTTCTGAGATACGACGAGTCAAAAAGTTTTAAAAGTTGTAATCGTCATTATATGCATAAGTATGCCACGTATATACATCTCTGAAGTTGTAATTTAAGCATTTTAGCATTATTTTAGATAAATACGTTCAGTATGTATGTAGCCATTTTGGTGTCAGAATTACGGTCGTATTTGATGGCTATGATGATTGTACGAAAAAATAAAAACTGCAGAACAACGTCGTCAAACTTTAGCAACATCTTCATCTTCCGATATTCTATTTGATGAACTTATGACAGTTCCTACCAGTCAACAGAAATTTATTGCAAATACTCACAACAAATATCGGTTCATTTCAATGTTGAAGGATGAGTTTATTGGCGAAAATATACTGGTTAAACAGACTAATAACGATGCCGACGTACTGATTATTGAAACACCTATAGTGCAATTTAATTTGACAAAAACAACTATTGTTGTTGGTGAATATGTAGACTTGCTCGTACTTCTTACTGTTCGAACTCCACCTGAGAAAACTATTTTCTTTCTAAAGCTAGGAAAAGCTCAAAGTCAAACCGAAATATATTCGTGAAAAAGTGTATCTACTTTTGCAAAGAGTCAAAATCATGTACTATTTTTCTCGCAATAACTGGCTGTGATACGACGTCAGCATTTTACAGGAGGGGTAAAGCAACAGTCTTTAAAATGTTTGAAAAACAACATTTAGTTCAATGTGCTGAAGTTTTCAAAAAAAGTAATTCGACTCAACAAGACAATATCACCAACGGGATTCAGTTTCTTCTTTCTATGTACAAAGCTGTGAAAAAAACCACCTGCTTATATAAGTATTGATATGCATGTTTCGTAAAAAACACTAAAAATAAGAAACAGGTGCAATTAGCCTGTCTTACTTCAACCTGAGTTGCTGCTCATCAACATCTTTTCCGGATATATTACCAAGTTCAAGTGTGGCTTGGTTATCAGCTAGACCCAAAAGACTGGGGTTGGAAGTTGATCGACAATGCATTAGAACCTATTCAGACTTTACTCCCACCTGCGCCGGAAAAACTGCTGAACACAATTTTTTGCAACTGTAAAAAGGGATGCAGCGCTAAATGTGGTTGTGAAAAAGTTGGACTGTTGTGTTGTCTAGCATGTGCACATTGTCAAGGCCAGTCATGTTCTAATGCTGAATCACTAATAGTAAAGGATTCATTTGATACCAACTGGAAAACATGCGAAACATCACTATTGACGCAGTTTACCTACACCCAGGATGAACATCAAGAAGAAGAAGAAGAATATCAAGAAGAAGAAGACCAATAAGAAGAACGGCAGAAGAAGTATTTGAAGGTTATGACTCGGATGAATAAATTTTTACATTTTTTTTATTTCAATCGCTTTCATAATTTCCAATCCTTCCTAATATATTTTATTATGCAAGTGTGAAATAGGCCTACTAGGGAAACTACGTTGAAACATGCGCTAAGTACACTACCTCATAGGTGGCTACAATTTTTATTAAAAGTTATTTTATGATGAAACTCACCGTTTTCCTGAAAATCGCGAAAAACGATTTTTTTTTCGAGATTTTTGACCTTTGAACTCGAATAATTTTTTTCAGACATTGCAATCATTCGGAATTGAAAAATCTTATTCTTAACTATGTTCTGAACAATAACAAGCAATTTATGTACTTCCCATTGTCTAGATTGACCGGATTGCAGTTGGAATATTTGAAAATCCTTTCTTATTGCACATCTATAACATAAATCGAACCTACATACAAAGTTTCAGCCTACTATACGGAGGAACAGTGATGAAAAGGTAATTTTCATATGTAAACGCCCCCCTTTTATCCCCAGTAGAATATTCAAAAACCCTTCTTATTGTACATCTATAACATAAAACAAACCTGCATATAAAATGTCAGTCTCCGAAAATATAACGGTAGGTAAGGAAAAACAGTGATGAAAAGGTAACTTTATATTATGAACACACTTTTCCCCCGCGGCTACCTAGTTGAAATATTCAAAAATCCTTTCTAATTCCACATTTATAACATGAAACGAAGCTACATACAACTGTATATTCCTATTTTCGGAATATACGGAGCCTAGCATTAAATTAATGGATATATCATTGATTGTTCAAATTCCATATACAAAAACGAAAGTAGGTCGTTCTTTTTGCATTGACCATTTTAATAAATACGTTGCATTACGCCCTTCTGTTATCAATCATCAACGTTTTTTTTCTGAAATACTCAAATTATAAATGCAATGTCAACCCAGTTGGTATTAACACGTTTGGGAAAATGCCCTCTACTGAGTTTCTGAACCTCCCGGAACCAAGAAAACATACAGGTTTGTTTCAGAAGGTCTTCTGCTTCTTTGCTATCAGATTCAGTAGCAAATATAAAGAATTTTAAGAAGTGCGGAGGAAGGAAGTCTACAACAGTAGCTGAAGGTTACATCGATCAATATATTTCTTATAACAAGGCTATTGATGAAAGAATAATTCCAACAGCTAGCTCCAACGTTACATCATCGTCCTCTTCATTACAAGAATTGAATGATAATGCCCATGAAATTGTCAACTCAAGATAGTTCCAATATATTACAATTACAAGGTTCAACATCGCAAGGTGTGAATATCACCAGTTGTTCTAATTGTACTTTTCGTATTAATGTTCAGAAATAATAATAATGTAATTAATGTATTTAATACATTTGTATTAGAATTTAATTGTATCTATATCTACTGCTCATAATGAAATTTCCTTGAAAATTGAATAATTATGTTGTTTATTGTTAACACTAGTGTTAAAAATATTTTTAACACGCTACTTTGTGAACATCATCGTTTAATACTCTTGACAACCATTAAAAATGTCACGTTTAATGACAGTTGTACAAAAAATAACTTTTTCTAGTCTCAGTAGAAATTAGGCAAAAGTTATTGTATTTATCCTAGATTCGATATGAATTTCTACAAAATAAATATGTCATCAATCGAACAAGACGGTCGAAGAGACTGATAGCATCGAATTTGAGATGGTGAAATGAAATAAGTCTATGAAGAAGGGTAAAAGATAAAATGAATTGGAAAAATTACAAAGACAGAAAACTGTTTATTCTCAACTCATAGATGTAGAAAAAGCTTCAAGGATTAAGTTGTTTCTTTTTTCCCCTTGAAATATTCAATTCCGATTAGCTTCCACCTGATAGAGTGGTAGAATAGCCGTAAGCTAAACTTCGCCAAGATAAAAATAAAGACCTTTTTTTTCACCGTAGTGTGCGCTGGTCAGGCCCTATCCCCCGAAGCCCCGATACATTCGTGAGGGCGCGCCAGCTTTACCAACCAATGACCACTCCCCACACCGTGGGTTAAGTGATCATTGGTTCCGAAAATCATGTGCCCTGAGCAAGCGCAGTGAGCCAAGAATGACAGCCTTCTGCATCTGTGCGGCTAAGATGGCTGCCTTAGTGCGGCAAGCCGGTATGATTTTAAGATTAGAGAGTAGAGATGACATCATTCCACCAAGGACTCCAATAATCAGAACAACCATCTTGACAGAGTGATCTGGATAGAGTCTGCGGAGTTCGAAGAGAAAATCTCGATATT
>WOGP01000474.1:0-24397 GCA_015342065.1 Leptinotarsa undecemlineata | reverse complement strand
GGAGGACGACTCCTTGGGAGGATGTACAATGGGTCATATGTGGCCTAAGTGCTGTGAGCCTACACTCGCCCTCCCCACTTTACAGATACAGATACAGTTGGGATCAGTAGTTGAAACAATATATTCGATATCCGAACAATATTTGGAAAGGCAAATGAATATGAATAAAATAATATGAATCGAATTTCAATAACAGAAACTTACACGATTCAATACGGTTGATTGTGACTATGAAGTAATCTTGGTTAACTTCCTCCGAAAAAAATTATGAAATTGTGATGTAAGTTCTGAAGTGGTTTCAAAATTAAATCCTTATTGGCCAAATTTCAATCCCAATTCAATTGTACAGACTTCAATAATATATTTGTTAAGAAGCATGCATCTGAAGGCAACCCTTTAATATACAAATAACTGTTGGTTATCGAACTTATCCCTGTTTTTCTGACTTTTCTCGATTGGTCACATATTTTACATAATCCAATGTGGCTGATCCAACTGAAAGAGTCGTTTATGATAACATTAGAACAAATATATACCCAATTTGTACAATTTTTGGAATCTTATCAATTTTCGACCCTATAGGCGTCATTACTTCAATTCACTCATGTGGAAGATTCCGGAGAATTTCGTTTTCGGATGGAATGGGATTAGACAAAAAACTGATTTGAATAAATTTGATTTTATATATGAGAATTCAGATAGTTCTTTCAGACGGAATTTTTTCGTTTGTATTGGAAGGCTAGACATACATTTTATCGCGAATGTCTGATTCGATGAAAAGTTTGGTTGTAGAAGTTCGGAAAATGTCTACTTTTTTTAGGAAAATGAGTTTCTCCATCATTGATCACTGATATTTTTTTCATATGGGTGGAAAGTGGAGTTGAATATTATCGGGCATAGTAGTTGGAGTCTACCATCGACTTTGAAAAGGTGAGGGCCATGAACGCAATCAGCGTAATTAAATATTGACAGTACAAGTGAGTCAAAAAATATAATTTTGCATTTTTTGCACCCCCCGCATCTTCCGTAATAGTCGAGGTAGAATGATTAAACTCACAAGACTAATGCACAAGAAATGCTCAAAATCCACCTACCACCTGAATGGGGTTGGTCAAAGTGATATACACTGCCCGCCACTCGCGATGGAACAACACCTTTTTTACGGTAAAACATACCAGGGGCAAAATAGTTTGCTACCAGTACCTGAACTCCTTCATTCTATCTGGAGAATACTCTCAGGTATCAAAGGTGCAGACATTTTCACAGATTCGTTTGGCTGTGAGATGCTATCATCCATTGTCACAACACCACATTCTCAGATTATTGAGATAGTGTGGCGCAGTGTATGAAAAATTATCGATGGCGGCATCTAATATATCTGAGGAAGACTCTTCTCTAAACTAATTCTGGGTGCCTAATTCCTAATTCTATCCCAACCAGAAGTGAGAGCTCTCCGATTGATGAGCAAATACTACAAAAAATGAAAAAAATCTATTTCCAAAAGTTCACATCTCGAAACCTGTACATTTTTGAGCTTTGGCTGTAGATACTTTCAATCACCACATCAAGAACAACAACATATAAAAATTTCGGCAAAATTTACGGCAAGCCATTTCTCATAAAAATGTGCGGGGTCATTTATTAAAATATTGAGGAAACATTTTGCCAATAGAAACAAAATTAATCTTAATACTTATTGCAACACCGAAACAACTGTTAATTTTTAAAGAAAAAATCGTACTCGGTAAACGGATAGAATTTAGATTACTGAAGATACAGGGGTGTTTCTGAAATTTTTTCAAGAAAAAAGTTCATTCCTAGTGAGCTGGTAATCCTGATAACGAATCTGAAGGAAAATGGGTTGTTCCATCGCGAGTGGCGGGCAGTGTATATCACTTTGGCAAACCCCATTCAGGTGGTAGGTGCATTTCAAGCATTTCCATCATTCCTGAGAGATAGAGTATATGAATACAGCATTTAAATATTACAAAATGTTTTTTGAATAATTGAGGATACTTGTTTTCTCTTACATCTAAAATAATAACATTCCATAATCATTGTTTGTTTTTTCCATAGTTTAATATTATTTCAGTTGAAAATACAAGCACTCTTCCCAAACATGAGAACGTAACACATTTCTTTTTTATAATATAAGCTCGAGAAAATAGAACAATGGAATAACTTTGAAAGACAAATGTTCATTGTCATTGAATCAAAATTCATCCAGAAAATGCCTTGTCTGAACCAAAAACATGAAAACTTAGGAGCTAAAGAAAGATTAAATAAATCAAAGAAATATTTCGAGTCAGTTTTTGATAAGAAAGAACTTGATCTGGTTTGGTTTGAGTTCTCCGGGCGGATTTTTGTCAGAAATGAATCTAAGATGAAAGACTGTTTCAAATCCCAACAACAGATTCAGACATGAAACTGAGAACACTGAGGAATTCCCATTCTTGGAAATCTTGGTGGTTAGAAGCACCAGAGGTCTGGAAGGAGTCTGTAGGAAGGATATCAGTACTTTCGAAAAAATACCTGATAATTCACTCCACTGTCCACAATATAAAATGGCAGGACTGAAATTTCTTGTCCATGGGCTTGAGTGAAAAAATATTTGATATTGTATCAGGAACAACGGCCATCCTTCAAATATAGAAGATGAGAAAGTGATTTGAAGAAAAATCTTCGAGTTAGAAAGACGGATTACATTACATTTGCAAGTTTGATATTGAGTAGCCTTCAAAACATTTTGCTCATTCAACAAATGTTAGGTTACCTTAACTTGAGATCGGTGAATGACATTTTTGTGCAAGCGTTTCTTGTCGCGGCCAACTTCAAATGAAGAATGTAGAAATAGATCAGTCGATGGGTCGACATCTTTATATACAAACAAGAGTGTCTTAGTAGAAATGTATCCAACAAATCAACAAAACGAAGTCACAAGTAGATAGAAAACAAATTGGTTTCCTATATAATTTTGAGGTTGGTAATAGTAGATCCATCGAGCTGTATTTGTATATTTGATACATAATTTTCTGAAGTGCTTGTTGGCTCCTAATTTGTTATGCATCTACTTTGACTTCTTGTGATTAATTTTGAGTAGATTTGAAAATATTTCACAATTCAAGTAACTTTTTATTCAGTTCCGTTCTTACTGCGGATTTGGTTTCGGACATAATCATTTATTTTTCTTATATTCCTTAGAATTTGGCCCAGATTTTGAATGTTCTCCTTTTGACACTACACCTGTTTCTCGTAACACTAATCCAATCCGTCAATTTAAGACATATTAGTTCATATCTTGAACTATTGAACTGACGCGAAGTAAATATAAACTACATAAAATTCAATGGTACCTAATAGTCTCGATAAAACATACATATCTACATATACACAAAGATTCACACACCTATAAAGTATTTGTATATTTGTTTGTAAACTAGACAAATTGTTATTGTATTGAAGTACAAATAAAGCCA
This sequence comes from Leptinotarsa undecemlineata, assembly GCA_015342065.1. Lineage (NCBI taxonomy): Eukaryota > Metazoa > Arthropoda > Insecta > Coleoptera > Chrysomelidae > Leptinotarsa > Leptinotarsa undecemlineata. Next base: position 20,921 of record WOGP01000474.1, on the reverse strand, counting down.
ACGATACTAATAATGTACATAACAAAATGAGTATCATCATTACGTGCTTGTTGGAAAAATGTTTATAATACTGTCAATAGTATATGTCCATGGCACACTAAACACTGAGCGTCTGTTCGACGAGAGAGGGAGAGCCTGCCTTCCGCTGGCGTATGCGCGAGATAAAGGGAAGTCAGACATACTTGCGCTGTAAGGCGTTAGGTAACGAAGCGGTTTACTCTCACTTCAAAATATCTTATGACTTTTCACGATGAAGTTAATATCACACCTATTTTTAAATTTTTTATTACGCGCTCATCAGTATGCGTCCCCTACCTATCTCTCTCTCTCTTGCCTGAATCATGTATTTCAAAAACTATCAACCTTATCAAAATTTCAAAGGAACACTATTTTATTAGTAATCAAGTTCCTGGGGCTCTTATATTAATTTATCTGAAATTCCATGTTCATCAGATGCCTTGCATATGCAATTAAGTAATAATGCATACACATAGTGCTTCTGCTCGAACATCCATTAGGATAACTACGTTGAATTCACGATATAAAATATTAGCGGTTCGGATATAAATCAGAAAATGATACTTTGCTACCTTCATTTATGAAAAGATGCTCATCTGTTTAGGTGATCCTAAAACACCACATGTATTTGTAAAAAAGCCTGTAAAATTATAGATAGTTAGGAATCACATGTTAAAATATAAGACCTCGTTAGTCGTTAGCTCGCACAAGTTTCTCAACTTCTGAGAATTGTCGTTCGTATGGCGAAAAAACATATTTTAAACAGATTATATCAAAAATGCATTTTTTATGTGATAGCGATTCTGAAGACTGCAAAAATATTATATATGAAAATAATATTGATAATAAATGAATAAATATATGTTTTTAAATCTTGTTTCATTATTTCATACTTCTAAATATATCACCTTCGTTTGAAAAAGTTATTCAAGTAGTTTATGTTCTAATAATAGTAATATAAACCGATAATATATTAGTTTTGATTATATGTTCTGTTGCAAGCTTTAATAACTTTTATAAAATTAATTTTATAAAAAACTCATTGGAAACAAGTTGTAGTTAATTTAGTACTACTCTCTTTCAAAATTTTGATGAAGTTGATGATGTTTGAAATAAATGATAAATAATGATTTACGACACAGAGAAGCCGATAAAGCGTATAAATCAGAAAGAGAGAGATGGCGATACTTAAAGTTAGATAACGCATACTGGTGAGCGCACCTAAATATTAACTCCATCGTGAAAAATCATAGATCCATTTTTATTTGTACTTCAATGCAGAATTGGAAAAATAGTCCGGTTGAAAATTAATTCCATGCAAGTTTTTAAACATTTTTCGGTTTAAACAATATGGCACGGGATTGCCTCATGACAACATGCATTTATCAGTAGGATAATCTCAAGAAGTTTGCCCAAAAAAATTGACGTGGAATAGTTTTCTGTACGCATTCAAGGATTCCTCCTGGACTAAATCACTACATATTATGAAATACAATCTCCTCTACTTGTCTGAAAGCGATAAGCCGTTTTTTTTTATGCCAGGATTTCCATACGCTTCTCACCAAAAGACGAAGTGGTTCAAAAGAAGGCTTTGGGTATATAATTAATTAATATTTTGTGTGAATGACATGACGATGCCATCCATGCGGAGCTGGGGATGTTTACTAGGTAAGGTTAGGCCAAAAGAGAGTGGGTCTATTCCAGCCTCCACCGCAACCCGCAAGGGTTTATTATGGCTCACGCCTATTCACACTCGACCAAATAAACCCAGCTTCTTGACGAAGCCGATCAGTTTGTAAGGTGAGTCGTCTTCCAGGTCAGATGCCTACTAATGAATTATAAAAGTATATGAAAATATTGCAGATAAAACCTCGATATTTCATCGAATCATTATAGAGTCAAGTCATTTGGCTGGTAAATTTTAGTGAATCATTAATTTGCACGCATTTTAATCGATTGCACTTGATGCAATCTGGATATGAACCTCAATAAAACACGTTAGTGGAATCGGGACTACTGAGTATTTTATGCGAGAAATAAGGTAGAGGACGATCTTTGAACCCAACAAATAACAACATCTTACAACTGTATTTCAGACACTATTATTCTATTTTACGAGTCTATACATTTCTTCCCGCGTATGACGACATCAACCATATTTCAGATTAATTTAATGTGCTGTTCCCAATTGCAACACACCGAAAAAAAACTATAGGAATGCAGAGGATGCGCGCCAGCTCTGTAAAAAAGAATACCGAATAATTGTTATAGACCGAAAGCAATAGTAGTTGTAGTATTAATGTAATGATCCATATTTAATGGGTATAAAGGTCTATACTGGTGAGTGATGTGGCTGCGAGACGCCAGCATGACGTCACGAGACGTCGGCGTCGCTCAGTCCGGACGAAACCCCTCCTCCAGACGCAAAGCGGACAATTTCTCGCACTGTGTCAAGGACCTTTCATGAGGACTGGACCATGAGTGTACATTGAAAGAAAGGCGTTTCCAAACATATACTCACTTCTGAGTTGGATTTGATATGTGACTTTGAGAAGATATAAGCCTAGAAAGCTTTATAAATATCATTTTCTATTACATAACTGATTGAATAATAAATTATGGTAACCAGCATATCCCTATTGGTATACAGGGTGTAACATAAGTACGGTAAAATATTCAAGTGACGTATTCCTGAGACAATTTATAGAAAAAAAGTCTATACTTGTTTCCGAAAATGCTCCTTTTCGGATATACAGGGTGTTGAAATTGTTTTTGTTCGCTTATGGAAAATAACTGGAGGCGATCGTTTTCGAGATATTCACAATTTTCTATATCAATGCATATTACTTTATAACCAAATTTGATTTCAATAATTTTTGTCACTCTCCACTTGCAAATTAAGTTAATTAAAGCGAGTAGGCTATGAAAGTTTGTTTATAAAAATAGAAGTTCGCATTTTTAACTATTAATTGACAAATTCACAGTTCGGAGTTTATAAAGTGATTTTTTTGCTACCATGCCCGACTTTACGAATGCTGAAATGGCTGATATGGTTTTTGCATACGGCTTGGCTGACGGAAATTCAAGCGAGGCTAGACGCATCTATCTATACGCAGGTATCCCCAACGCGTTACTCCTTGTGCAGTGACATTTGCGAATCTTTTCCGGCGACTTTCCGAATCTGGAAGCTTTGAAACAAATTCTGCAGTAGGACGGCCACGGACTACAAAAAGTGTAGAATTGGAGGAGGTGGTTCTCGAAGAAATTAGTAACATCCAGAGACAAGTACAAGAAAAATTAGTCAAACTTTAAATGTGAGTCACATGACAGTTTATATAATTTTAAAGGAATAGCATTTATATCCTTATCAAATTCATTGTGTCCAGGCACTCACGCTACATGATTTCCAACAACGTATCGAATTTGCTCAATAGCTACAAAGAAGATTCGAACAACATCCGCAAATTTTATCGAAAATCCTCTTCACAGATGAGGCTAATTTTTCAAGGAATGATATCATGAACTTCCATAACAACCACATCAGGGCGGAAGATAACTCTCATGCGATAACGCAAACTCATTTCCAAGACAGATTCTCTTTTAATGTATGGGTAGGCACAATTGGGGATTATTTTATTGGGCTCTATTTCATTTCCTTACGTTTGAATGGAGATGCTTACCTAAATTTTTTGGAACACGAGCTTTCCCAACTTATGGAAGATGTTCCCATTGGTCTCCGAAATCATTTTAGTGTGATAGCAAGAAATTTTTCAGACATAGCATATCCCCAATGATGGATAGGAAAGGGAGGCACTGAGCATTGGCCCCCGAGGCCACCGGACCTCAATCCCGTCTCTTGGGGACACCTGAAATCACTAGTTTATGCTATTGAAAACGAGAAAATGTTGAGGGATCGCATCATAGCTTGCTGCGAAACTACAAACTCCGAAACTACAAAATAATATTTATTTTATGAGAACTGATGAAATGAACCACGAAATATTGTCAATCACCTTCAAAAACAATATTTATTTGGGAAAAGAATAGGTGTGTATCATGATTTTATTGAAAAATATGGCAGGGTATGTTAATAGGGATGCCACTAGTAAACATTAATAAACATTCACCATTGAAAAAAATTATTTTTATGCGTACTTTGCATGTACCAAATTCGAAAAAAAAGCCAAAGTGATTCAATATGAAACACCCTGTATGGTGCGTCATTGTCGAACTACTTGTATTTTTTCATGCTCACCAATATGGACTTTCAATGGCTTCTCACTTTTAGCGATGAAGTACAGACGATTAAAGTTTATTCGTTCAAATAGTGAGTTCCAACTGTTGAAATATACTCAAACGTTCTACACATTGTACGTAACCAATTATCATATCATCCAAGCCTACCAATAGTTTCATCTCTTAGAAAATAATTACATTTTTCAACTGTTTTTGTTATTCATTCTTATTCCTCACCATATTCGACATTCAGATTAATGATTTATGTTAATCGTAGAGTACAGAGAAACATGTGCTTTCGACCGATTCTACATAATTTTTAGGTGTCCCTAAACGATCAATCAGCTTGATCAAACGATTGAGTCAATCGATTGATGCGCGCTTCAATCAACTGCAATCAGCTCTTCAATCTTTTGATCAAAACGTTCTTCTCACCAGAAATGGGACCAGTGCACACTTGTTGATCCTTCGCTGGTGGTCCATTTCGGTGAGCAATGGTTTCGAACACGGATTTGGCCTTCTTCTACCTCACATTGATTGCTCTCAAGAAGAAAAAATAACAGAGAAAGAAACGACCGTGGTCGAAGGAGTGGTACACGGTAAAGATGCAGTTTTCTTGTTTCTGTTGTAATAGTCCTTGCTCTTCACTATCCATAATTCCGGACAATTGCGATATAATTCAATCAACAGGTTATTGAATTCCCGCCCAGAGTTTTCGAAAGGCTCACTTTTCGTAGCGGACACCATGGTTTCTAAGTGACTGACGCAATGCTTGACAAAAATTGCCCTAGACGGCCAACCCCCTCCTTCAACCCTCATTCAAACTTTCTATCAATCACCATCAAGCCTCGCTTCAAGCGTTAAACAGGTTCCTACACTGCCAATCCAGCGATAGAGACAAGATTATTTTGGAGTTGTGGTTTCGGACACACAGCTTGTGGTGAAGAAGGACCCCCCCTCTTATTCAACCACGTTCTATGAATGTTCGTAGGATCACCATTTCATATTCAGTTTGAATAACCCAACGTACTCGAATAGATGAGTGAAAGTAGTGCTGCAAAGTAACAGAGTATTACGTCAGTAGTATACACAGAAATCCAAGTGAACATATTTTATAGTTCTATACCATAATTCCACTATATTTAAAATGGATCATTTGAAATTAAATATCGAAAAGATCAATTCTGCAATAATTCAACAAACTATGGATATGGAGCAGAAGCCTTTATTATCTTTGACTATCGATGAAGGTTATAAAATGGAGAAGATGTCGATGCTATCCACGTGATATGGTAAATCCATTCAAGTAGTTTTGTTGGACGAGGAAAATAATACTTCTTTCGAATCATGGCTTCCAAAACGTGTCACAGAACATTTTACGGAAGAAATGATTCACGAAGTGAACTCATTCAAAGCCAAATTCATTTTTACATGTATGGGTCGAAGTTTTCAGGATTATCCTGGTGCCAAAACCCGCTCACTACCATAGTATTAAGTGAGAAATTCGGTTATTACTCATGAGAGTGCAGTTTGATGTGTTATCGATTCTCCATTCGGTGATGGTCATTTCTCGCAAGTAGTTTTATATGACTTACATAAAAATGTTTCAAAATAAGATTCATTCGTGAAGAATACCCTGAATGATTTTCAAATAGGTACTGTGAAACTGAACACACCAATGCATTCGTGATTCAGCCTAGCATTACTGATGGGTCTTGTGGCGAGTCAAAACAATACTGTTTGGTATCGCATCGCGAATTCTTAGTCTTCGGGTCCTGGTTTCATCTAGTTGCCTCGTAGCGAAGAATAAGTGAAGGACAGAGGACGAATCTTGTTCGACTAAGGTTGTTCTAAGGTTCATGTTCAAGTTTGACTTTGCAATGGATCATTGGGAGCCTCGTTTACCTTTGGAATTCCAGTAATGAATCTTATGTGGATCCCTTAGATGGCCTACTCGAAATGTAACCAGCCTCACTTTGTCAAGCTTGTGCTTTAAGAACAGTCTAGTCTAGCAATATATTCGTGGCTCAGCCTAGCATTTCTAATGAGATAGATCTGTGGTGGCTGAAAACAACGTTGTTTGGTGTGAATATTTGAATAAAATTTCTACACTTGACTATCACTACATGTAATAAGGATTTTTTAATACATATTAACATTCGATCTAACTTTCTCGCACCCCTAGAGCATGTAACCATTTTTGTAAATGGATAAATTGTTTTGCATTATCAGATGTTCCATGATGAACATCATCAAAGTAAAATACATTATGGCCTGAAGCACAGACTGGAAGATAAAAATTATTTGAGTTGAAAACGAGCCATCCTGAATGAACTTCTGTAGAATCTGTTACCTTGGTTTCATAGGTGTTTTTGTGGAGTATACTTCAAAAAAGTCGTATTTTGCCTAGTTGACTTTGATTCGCTATTCTCTTAATTTTGTATTTGTTTCTGATGGAAAATTTGCAATCTCTTACTAAGTTATCTCGAAAATCAGGAATCAGTCGTACAAATGTTTTCGAAATCCTTCATAAGTACAAACTTCATCCATACAAGATTAGACTAATTCATGAATTGAACGAAGATGATTCTCAGATGAATTCGACCGATTTTCCCTAACCTGATTATTAAGAGAAATTTCGGCCTCTTTTTGAGCTGTATCTAAAGCTGTTGCTTTATTTTGTTTGCAAAACAATTTTAATTTACAAGACGAAAATATATGCTCCTTAGATTTAAAATGTCTTTCTGTAGAACGAAGTAATTTTTTAAAATCGAATAATCCTATTTTAGACCACGTTTGGTAAGTATGGTTTATACGGTAAATAAAGCAGAGCCAACAGGAACGTTATTCTCGTTTAATGGAGCCGGTGAACTATTATTATATCCTCGATTTTGTCGATTATCTGACGCTTTAATTGAAATCAAATTTGGTTGAGGCCTTCCCAGAGTTTGAAATTTTTATCATAAGATGAAGATATAAAATTATTTGTCAGCAACCCATCGACTATATCGTCAGATTGCTTGATTTCGTCCAACTTAACTAAAAAAAAAAAATTACCGAAAAGTGAAAACCTGAAAATACCTTGTAATTGAAAAAAATCATTTTAAAAACACATTAAAGATATTACCTAAAAGCAGTGCTATAATACAATACTGCCTATTTTATACACAAATAACAAATATTATCAAGAAACACTAAAACGATTCACCGAAATATTTTTCAGTCCCCGTCCGTCACGACATCCCGTCTGAATAATTAAATAAAAAACAAACGCAGTCGTACACTAACAGAGACCAACTTGAGGCTAGCCTCCTCCAACACTATAATTTCTGCAACAGAAATTTCAAATTGGGACGTATGTCGTTAATTGGATCGGTCTCGTGGAGCCTGTGTTTTTTAAAGCAGTCGGAGGCTTGGCCCCCTTGAAACGTATGTTATTTATTATTTCGGGTTGATGGTTGATTCGTTCATGGGCGGTGCGTTTGAGTTTTGTTGATGCAGTATACAGTGTGGCACGTACTATATAGTGTTTTTTCGGGTATATTATGGATTTATATCAATGGTAAAGTAATAACAGAAGAAAATAATCATAATTATTTGTCGAAATCTTTTAATTTATTGCGATGAATTGCCTCAAATTTTATGGGGAGGCTAAGCCTCCCTTGCCTTCAATGACGAGCCACCGCTGCCTACATATCATTGTGTCTACAGTTATTCAGGGTGGCTCGTTTCCAACTCAAATGGTTTAAAGACTCATATGTTGTGTCCTATACCATGAACATGCAATATGAATTTTATCATGATAATTATTTCTAAATATGTAGTCTACTATATTGTGTCACATGTGCTATCATATGAATTACATAATGTAAATAGGTTAATTTGAATCTACTGTACTATGTCCATTAATCTATTTACCTTAATAACTTGAAATCGTACCCACGCAAACAATGAACAAGCAGTGAACTACTGCTTCGTAAGTTCTTCTTTGTTTTATTAATGTATTGTCTAAATCAATTCTATTGATACCTTAATCGGAAAGTGAATAAAAATTATTATTATTATTAAAGACATATTTTATATGTCTTTTACTTTTTATTTCATTTATTTTAAATATCTGATCATATATCTGTGAATTTTAGAAATTTGTTTTTACTATTAACGTATTCCAAAAACACTTTATTGTGTGATTTTCACTAAATTGTTTTAAGAAAACGCAACACGTGTTTCGCCATACAATGGCTTCATCTGGCGTGTCTTCTCCTACTATTAACATCTTTTATATGACTTGCTGTTAACATTCATTTGAAATGTAATGTAGTTGAACAAGTATATGTCTATGTCCAATGAATGTCACAAGGTACAGTTTGTACAAACATTCGTTATGGAACTGAACCAGATATCATTCACAAGATTATTTCACAATATCGTATATGGAAGAGGTAAAATTTCACTCACATGGAACACTGTTATTCCCAGTGGCGGACATTCAATGTTTCGGAATAAGACCATTTACCGTATTGAATCTTCAGTACCAATCTAAATAACATTACATGATGAAGTACTCAATTCACCTATAAAATTTACGAATTTATGTCGAATAAGTTGAATCAAGTCATGTCATCAATGACAGTACGTATTCACACAGAAAAATGTGGAAATCTGTCAAAGAAAGAAAGGAAGCATTTGATTTTGAAACCAACTCTTCACAAAAATGTATAAATCATACAAAGAATTAACTTTTAGACACAAACTGAAAGAAAAAGTCCTCTCGAAACAACTATTTTCATATAAACATTGAATTACAACTTTTATATAAACACTTATTATATAAAAAAATCAGTTTGTATTCCAAATATTCGTTACGGAACTGAATCAGATATCAGTCACAGGACTGTTACACAATATAGTATATGAAAGAAGAAAAATTTCACTTTCATATACAAATCGGAAGATTTTTTCTATTTTGTATAGAGATGTAGAAGTAGAAATCCAAAATCTCACTTTTCCATGTAATAAATATTTGTACAATTTAAATAATTTTATCTCCGCTCAAAAGTTTCTGGTTTAAGATAATGAAAGGAAACAAAAATTTGAGAAAACCATCACAATCGAACTTGATTCAAAGTATTTCCATGGAAACGAATAAGTGTGTGTATTTATAAATTTTCACATATCAGTTATATCTATTATTGAAAAACCGTGATCTTGTCGCACACAGAAATGTCATTATATGAAACGACTCGATTTATCAATGAACCTCTCAAAAAAGAAGAGAATAAAGATCCTTTTTTATGATTGATATCGGTTCGATTTTTTTTAATAGTTTTTTTTTCTGACATATTGTAGTGATTATTTCTTTGGGAGACATTCGAAATAATGTTCAAACTCATTCATGAACCGCCGCCCACCAATGGCGTTATTCAGTATCATGGGCATAGTGCCTAGAACATTTTGGCTCTCGGCCATCCATAGATTTAACAAAATTCATTGTAACGGAATTCCTTCAATGAGAGTTCAATCTTTGCTTAATACAATTGTTCACTTCATACGATCGTTTACTGGAAAATCCTATGCTACGATATCACATACATTTTATTAGGTCCTATGTGCCTTCATATTCTCTACAATTATTCAATGAGTCAGATTATTAATTTTGTTTTCCATAAGTTTTGTAGAGAAATGAAATATTTCAGGACGGCTTTTTTTCAAGTTTGTGTCGGAAAGTTACTTCTTTGCATGACCAACACACCATGTATAAAATTATTTCTTTTTAAAGTGATGGCTTCCTTTCTTTCTTTGAAAGATTCCCACATTTTTTGGTATCAAGATAAAGTAGTAGGAAGCCAAAAACTTCCTTTTTCAAAAATGAGTCACTCCTAAAATAACTATTTAAACAAAATTCCTTTTTGCCGGGATTTAATAAAATAAGTGAATGAATGTCATAACGATGTCATCGATGACATAAGTAGAACAAACTTATTTCGTGACATGAAATTCTTAATTTATGAATGAATTATAAATTTTTTCTTATAATTTTATCCAGACTGGTACCGAAGAATCCTAAAGCAAATGTCTTACGGCAAAATATCGATATTTACCAGTGAGCATGACTATGTTCCATATAAGTACCGTATAATTACCTTTCATTTAGTATATTGTGTAGAAATCCTGTGAATGATATCTGATTTAATTCCATAACGAATGTTTGGATTATAATTCAGTGTTCAGTGAAAAAATTTTTCTTTCGTGTAATTCAATGTTTATATGAAAGTAGATGTTTCAGGAGGGCTTTTCTTTTCAATTTGTATCTTAAAGTTATATCTTTGCATGATTTACACATCTATGTATAGAGTTACTTCTTTAAAAATTGATTGATTCCTTCCGTCCTTTGGAAGGTTCCCACATTTTTTGCTATCAAGATAGAGTAGTAGAAAGTCAAATTCTTTCTTTCCCAAAAATTAGTCACTCCTAAAAATATGAATCTTTCAATTCAAAAAATGAAAAATAATTCCATACGAGTACTACTTATATAATACTTTGAGAAATGTTTTCGGATTTTCATAAAACCACACATTGTAAAGATAACACTGGTTAACACACAGTTCGATGCCGACATTTTTTTTACTGTTTCTAGGTGAATTGGGTCTGCTGAAATGCCACCAGATTTTCTCCATCAGATCGTTTCCAGAAAATACGATAACAGATCACATTTATAACTTATAGGGTAATTTAACGCAGCACTACCTACATATATGTGGTGCTGCTACCCATCAAATAAATGAAACAAGAATAAAAAGTAAGATATTTATTATACAATATACTTACAAAAATCATCACACATATCTGCCAAAAAAACTTAACTTTTCATGTAACCTAACCAGCATCGCAGCACAAATCTCTTATTCGGCGTCATCTAAAAATCTGCTTTCATATGATTTTGTTGCAATACATCTCTTTCATCGTTTTGATATATTGGTGGAAGCGTTCCCCTTGTTCCTTATTAAGGTCACCAAGATTTTCTGGGAAACGTTCTAAGTGGCTGTGGAGGTAATGAATTTCAATACTCATATGACAACCGTGTTTGTTAAAATTGTTAAGAATTTCTTCCACTAAATCCCAGTAATTTTCCAATTTATTGTTTCCAAGAAATGTTTCTACAACTTTCACAAAAGAGCACCATGCACTACACTCAATTTAGTCATCGATTCTGTAAAATACGAATCTTTTATAAGTTGTCGTATCTGAGGCCCATCAAATATTCCGTGTTTCAATTTTCCTTTACAAAGTGCAGGGAATTTCCCGATGAAGTATTCAAAACAAGGACCATTCTGGTCTAGAGCTTTTACACATTGTTTCATCAGCCCTAGTTTAATAGGTAACGGAGGTAATATTATTTTCATTCGGTCGACCAATGCTTCGGTAACTACTTTAGCTTTTCCTTGAAGTCAAGCATCTCTAGAACGCCATGTTCTTCTACTCCAGTGTTGGACCTTATCCCTGTTATCCTTGTTGTCGCAGGAGAAAATTCACCATGTTAAAATCAACACAGATCGCCCACTGATGTTGGTCATACTTGATGATTTTAGCACCAGCGATATTGTTTTATATTCTTCTTTCAGTTTTGTGGAATGCCCAATTGGTATACTTACATATTTTTTGCCATTATGTAAAAGGATACACTTTAAATTTCGTTTGGAACAAAGTAGTGTATGGGAAAATTGGTTTCTTGGTAAAAAATTTATGACTTGTAAAAAGTATGTCATTTGAAATATCCGGCGTTGAACAATACTGAATTCCCAAGAAAAACTCATCCACAAAATTTCAAATATCTCTCTTATCAAAAATAGTTTATTGACGAAAATTTCGGAATATATTTTTCGAAAGTATGTATATCTATCGACGTGCTGAAACAGATTTGCGTACCATACGTTCCTTCGGTGCGAAAAAAAGTTCCCTATATTCGGAACTGAATTACGCATAAAAGTCAAATTTCTCACTTATCACAAATACTTTGTAGATAAAAATTTCAGAATATATTCTTCGAAAGTATATCTATCGACATGCTGAAACAGATTTGCGCACCATACGTTCCCTCGGTGCTAAAAAAAGAGTTCCGTGTATTCGAAACTGAATTACTCAAAGAAGTCAAATTTCTCACTTATCAAAAATAATTTGTTGATGAAAATTTCAGAATATATCCTTTGAGAGTATACGTATCGACGTGTTGAAATAGATTTGCGTACCAAATGTTCCCTCGGTGCAAAAAAATACTTCTGTCTATTCGAAACTGAATTACTCAAAAAAGTCAAATTTCTCACTTATCAAAGATAGTTTGTCGATGCAAATTTCAGCATATTTTTTTCGAAAGTATATCTATCGACGAACTCGAACAAATTTGCGTACCATAAGTTCTTTCGGTGCGAAAAAAAAATAGTTCTATATATTCGGAACAGAATTACTCAATAAAGTCAAATTTCTAAGTTATCAAAAATAGTTTTTTGATGAAAATTTCAGAATATATTATTCGAAAGTATATTATCGACGTGTCAAAACAGATAAAATAAGATAAGTGAGAAATTTGACTTTTTTCAGTAATTCAGTTATGAATATACGGAACTTTTTTTTCGCACCGATGGAACGTATGGTACGGAAATCTGATTGGTCACATCGATAGATATAGTTTCGAAGAATATATTCTGAAATTTTTATTTACAAACTATTTTTGATAAGTGAGAAATTTGACTTTTATGAGTAATTCAGTTCCGAATATAAGGAACTTTTTTTTTCGCACCGAAGTAACGTATGGTACGCAAATCTGTTTGAGCACGTCGATAGATATACTTTTGAAGAATATATTCTGAAATTTTCATCAACAAACTATTTTTGATAAGTGAGAAATTTGACTTTATTAAGTAATTCAGTTCCGTGTATAGGGAACTATTTTTTTCGCACCGAAGCAACGTATAGTACGCAAATCTGTTTTAGCACGTCGATAGATATACTTTCGAAAAATATATTCTGACATTTTCTTTAACAAAATATTTTTGATAAGTGAGAAATTTGACTTTTTTGAGTAATTCAGTTTCGAATACACGGAGCAATTTTTTTTCGCACCGAGGAAACGTATGGTACGCAAATCTATTTCAGCACTTTGATAGATATACATACTTTCGAAAAATATATTTCGAAATTTCCGTCAATAAACTATTTTTGATAAGTGAGATATTTGAAATTTTGTGGATGAGTTTTTCTTGGGCATTCGATATTGTTCAACGCCAGATATTTCAAATGACATACTTTTTACAAGTCATAAAATTTTTACCGAGAAACCAATTTTCCAGATCACATATGCTACCTGTTTCGGTACAAATGCATTTTTCCTGAATAATATTATACTCTTATTTTACACTTTATTCGGTACTAATACTTGTATAGGGACAGTTGGCTGATATAACGAGTTTATGTAGAATGCTGACTCATTTATTCGACAAGTTTCGATAATATATCGTGTTCTTAAAATGATAACATCTAAATACAGATAAAATTCTTAATCTTTGCAATCTGGCAACACTGTTAGCAAATCTCATCCTAAACCCTGTTTGATTGTCCCTCGTCATAAACTGTGGATGAAAAGTTGTGGATAACTTCACACTAATACGATATTGCCGGATCTACTAGTCTTGAATTGATTTTACAATGTCGTTATATAATAATGTAAATATGTTTAGTTTGACCTTCCCCTTAAACATGATCCCTTGGTGATCGAAACACGTGTCGAGGTGTCCAAATAAATTTTTTGGTTGGGAAAAAACTACAATATTCCTAACAGGGCAACGTTATATTTTTGAACTTATTTCTAACTTTTCGGAATGTTTCTGTGGGGACACAACATCTTGTTGATGTGTCTTCGGTGTGCCCGGTAGCCGGGTGGTTCGACATGGGTGCTTTTTTCACTCAGTCAATCGGTCGATGTGTGAGTCGTTGGTTCAAGCCCCAGTCTGCATGCTCGATTTCCATTTGCTATCTTCCAATCCGTGTTAGGACGTTAGTCCTTAGCTCGCACAAGTTTCGACTTCTGAGGATTGTTGATCGTAGGGGTGCGACAGCTGGTTAATGGAAAAAACATATTTTAAACATATTTTCAAACATATTTTTCAAACTGTATTTTCGAATGCATCTCCATTGTTGGTCATAAAATCCGTAGGTGTATGAGGTTTTAAAGAATTTTCTGATATAAATTACCAGTCAGATTCTCCTCTAGATATAGGGGACTGAAATTAATACATTTAATCCATCTTGCAATCGACACTAACCCACCAAACTGCATTCTTCTGTCCGTGCCTTCTTCATGTAATATCTTCAGTTCCCATGGGTGAAATTAATGTCTTCTTAGGTATTTTTTGACGGTGGTTGTTGAGATATATTTCTCACGAGCACAACCATACTGTAAAATTAATATAGTTGAAAAAAATACTGAAAAACACGTTTCTGAAGAACATCGAACAAAATGGTTAGAAAAAAAACCCTGAAACAATAAAGAACAAAAAATACTAGTAGTATTGTGAAAAAAGCGGTTAGTGCTTGATATGCAAAAAATATGGCACAAAGAGCCCACGCTTTTTTCAAAATAATACTAGTATTTTTCGTTCGTTATTGTTTTGAGCTCATTTAAAACAAATTATTTTTAACTTTTTAGTTCGATGGTTTTTAAAAGCGTGTTTGTATGGTGATGGTCAGATGGTAAAAGTACATCTCTGCCGAACTCTAAAAAACCTGATTCGGTCCCTAGTCAGGCACAAAATATGTGCTATGCTGTTAAATCATTTTCCAAATAGAGGCGACACACACTGTCCTCCGACAGTCCTAGTATCTGCATATGATGATTCAAATGACAGCGACCTGTGACAAGGCCTGTTAGATATCGTAGTTCATCCCTACTGTAGTCCTACAACTGTTTGGTATAAAGCTTTGAAGGGCGAATAAACGCCTTGGAGTGAACCAATCCTGGAAGATTCTGCCAGAAGTCCATAAATCTTCTTGCCTTCCTTGTGTTCAATGTTTGTTTGGCAAAGCCTAAAGTGATGCCAATGACAGGTTCTGGTCCGATGAAGCTCCTTGCAGCACCCTCCTTTGCAAGGGAGTCAGCAGCCTCATTGCCTTCCAGGCCAGTATGGCCAGAAATCCAGACCAGAGACAATCTGTTAAGTATTCCTTTCGAAGAGAGTCGTTTTTGGTAATTTGCTACCAATTTAGACGTTGCTCGGTAAGAGCCAAGCGCTTCCAACGCCGCTTGCTCTTTGGGGATATTTGTATTGACTTGTGTATGAGGTCCGCACACAATTCAATAGCATAAATTTCCACTTGAAATTTCGGATTTTATAGGTTGATATCTCTGTCATGAGTCTGCGACTGAAACACCTGCACCAGAACTGGAATGTGTTTTTGATCCATCTGTGAACCAACAAGTAACTGCACTCAATATTTCCTTCTCTCAGAGGATTCAGTCCTCTCTACTCGAGAACAGTACTTTATAAGGCAGTTCGTAGTTGACAGTTGGATGCATGAAGTCAGAGATCATTTCTAGAATGGTGTGACTACCAGTGTCAACCAACAGTCTATTGCACTCTGCATTAAATTCTTTTGTGTAATTGGTAGCACCACTGATGGCCAGACAAGCCTGTCTCTGTAAGCTAGAAAGCTCTGACTGGGCCGTTTTCTGTAACATAAACCCAATGGATTTGTTTGGGAACTATACCCCCAGTTTTACGACAAATTCTTTGACATGTCCATTGTTCGGACACTTGAACAAAATAGGGATATACAACGGAGACCTTAACTGCAGACAATGCAAGAAAGGGACATAGTCAGCTTGTCATATTTTATGCCAATGTGATGCATTGGATCACAGTAGGCGAATAATTCATGGTTAACCAAAATTATGGCCAGAAGAACGTGATATACATCCAGCAAGGGATCTGTACAAACCAGTACAGATCCCTTGCTTCGGCAGATCCTTGCTTCGGCTGTCATGATAAAATTAAAAAGCTCACAAGTACTAGAAAAAAAATAGTAGTTCTCCACTTGAATCTCTAATCATGAAAGTTTTAGCTGATGTACGTGACCTTCTGGCAATGGGTAAAACAAGAGGAATCACGAAGAAAGATGATGAGTTGAGTTTCATTCATAGTTCGTTCATATGACTGATAATGTAAACAAAAGAAAACCCTGGTTAGACTAATACTTTACCTGTGAAGCTACGAATCACATCCATTCCAAATCGAAATGGTGAATCAATGGATTTGTGTGATGTGTTTGACAAACTTGGAGGACAGAATTACGAATCAAGAGTGTGAAAACAGACGAAGTAAATGTAACAACAGAAATATCGACCGGTATATAGTATATTTTTTGTGGTCTATGAAAAGGTAAAAAATCATTCATTCATTAATTATTTTCTTCGTTGTCATTAATGATTATTGGAATGAGTTTACATGATGACGATATTCATGAAAAATATCCTATATTTTATAGTTGAGTGCGGGATATCGAATGAAGATATTGGGTGTTTATAGGTTTCATTTCTAGAACTTCTTCTGAAACCAAATCGAAAAACGGACAGTTTATAATCTGATTCACTGATTCGATAAAATTTTTTGGGAGACACAATTTTTATATGGGGTCCATGACATTGAAAATATACTCATGTGAAAAGAATAGCTGAAGTCGATTGGAAATGACATCTTAGAACTCTTCTTACCTCTATCGATATTTTCCAATGACAAGAGGTTTCTGGCCGCCAGATATAATTTGAGTCAAAGTAGGTCGTTTCATGTATGTTCGTAAAAAGTCTGGTAGTCGAACAAGAGTTGGCTTCGAGCCCGGACCTAACATGCTATAAACTATACGCCATATAGCGTTGCGGGCCGTTTCTCATTATATAATAAATGGAAATGCATTTTCACCCTTTCATCAACTCATTCATTATTAGTTGTGTTGGATATATCTTGAGAATTTGTTTCTATGAACTCAATATACAGGAATTGAGTCTGTTTTTTTAGGCAGCGCGTTTCTCTGATCCTTTTGAACTTGTGGTACACTGTTTGGAACCTTTGGTGTAGCAATTAATATAACTGGAGTTTTTTGCCAACACCAAATCGGTATTTTTAACACCTCGACACGTGTTTCAATCACCAAATGATAATTTTCAAGAGAAAGATCAAACTTGCTCTTGAATATGATCACTTGGTGATCGAAACTCGTATCGAGGTGTTGAAATAACGATTTGAAACGTGTTGAATATTCGTTGAATCCAAAAGATGCAGTAATCAAAATGAACAGAAATCCAAAAGTAGGATGGAAAAACCAAATATTGGAATTGCAATTGTGGAATTTTCTCTTCGGCTAGAATAAATAAATGAGGCCATAATGTACGTTGTTCCTGAAAGAGAACTGGATTAAAAGAATAGATATGTCTGTACTACATTCACTCAATCAGAAAATGTGAATTCTGCAAAAAAATGGACATACAGTAGTAAATTGACACAACTTCAAAAAACCATCGGTTGAGAAACGTTGGGACTGGGTGAGAGAAGGTAAAGGATGTTTCACTTGTTTGGTATCATCATATCCCACAAAACTTTGAAAAAGCAAGAAGAAATGTTATGTCAATGACTGCCTTCACGAACATCATCTTCTTTGCATAAGGAACCTGAAACAGTATTAGAAAACTCCGAAAAGCAAGTCTGCCATTATTCCATCAGGATGAAGAAGTCTGAAGTTATATTAGGACCGATCCCTATGGGAACACTCAGGGTGTAATAACTGCAATATATCCAGGTACAGATGGCAATGTACGAGTGGTCGATGTAAAAAAATATTGGTACATACAGGAGACCTGTTACCAAACTTTGTCCTCTACATATTGATAAACATGAAGAATAGTGATATAAGATGTTATCACTTGTGCACTTCCTGTATTAGTCAGTCAAACAACATAATTTTTCATCACTAAGAAATGGTATATATGGAGTAGCGTGAGGTGGTGGATACCATTATGTGGCAATAATTACAATAATTTACGATGATCCCGGTGAAGCGGATATCTTAGCTTGGTCGTCAAGATTGCTGACAAGATCTTATTGCTATGTTGTATGCTTGTCCTGTGTTCTGCAGCCTTAAGAGGACTTCGTTGCGGATACTCGAGACGATGTAGAATAGGGTACTTTGTATCGTGATTGATAATGATAATGATAGTCGTTTTTAATGAAGTATATGTTTCTGGGTGAGCGTCAACCCGCTAACATCGCGGGGGGCGCGGTCCCCACCGCCTCCTCTCGGCGGGGACGCGAGGGCGCACCTGTCTGAAGACACTTTGCTACTCTATCCTGAAGGTAGAAGTACTCATGAAATGTAGGCATGTAAATGGTTTATTTTAATAAAAAAATATTTTATTTGCTTTTGATTAAGCAAGGCATTTGCATATTCATTGTGTTGTTTTGAAGATACTGATATACCAAGGTTTTCTAATTCAAGAATACGGCTCCGGTTTTGTATCATCATTGGTAGGCGTTGCTTCGTTTCTCTTAAGGAATGGCCTTATTTGTGTACAATCAAGGATAGGTAGCCAGATTTTACTTATGTTCCTTGTCTCTCCGTTTTACCAAAAATTTTCGTTGTGTGCCACGCCCACCAATGATGATATGAAACTGGAGACAAATTCCAGAGTTGTAATTTCTACCTTGAGGACGCGACTCGAGCACTTCGACCGATACCCCATCGCCTTTCATAATGTCTACCGCAGTAGAGGACGAAGCGTCAGGTCTTAAAACTCGAAAAATAACTTTGCCACATTTTTTGATATACTCATTGATATAATACTTTTCCCCATAACAAAACAGTGAAATATTTATGTTACCCTGTATCGCCATTTCGATTGAAGTAATTTAGTGATGAATGAACAATACAGAAATATTTGCGCCATGAAGACCTTCGATTGAATCAGCGCTTCCCAATTTCACAAACTCCCATATTTTCTCAAGGGGCGACAAACTGCTGTAACTATTGTAGGATATTTATCAGAAAGATTTGTAACTGATAATTTATTCTGTGAGCTGTCTAGATTTTGGCAACTAACCAACAGTCTGAAATAGATATTGGATAGAAATGAAGACTAGAAATGTACGAGGGAATCCGAATACAAGCATACATGGTCTAATCAAATGAAGCAAATATTAGTGGAGTAATGAAGGAATTACTCAGTGTCGTCTGCCACTGCGACATACATCATCAGTGGTATCACTGGTGCTATTGCATCAGCAAGCGAGACAATTATTTTGGATACATTTTGAGGTGAAACTTCATAGTAACATATGTCTTGAATGTTCCAAATTATGAACAACAGTTTCGGAAAAATATTTTTCATGATATGATTTTTTTATAACTTTGTTGTATCTTTATAGATCTTTCTGATAAACGTAGTACGCATCATCTATGAGGTATTCTATGCATCCAGCTAGTGAATTATTTTCAAAGCAAAAGTGATGTTCTAATATAAAAATTATTTAAATTGGAAGGGTATATTTTCAGGAAAGAATAACTTCGCATATTAACTTTGATTTCGCATATAACTTTTCAGGAGGTAACAAGTTTACCTATTCCAAATAGCTCTATGGAAATGTTCATGCTTAACATTGCTAAGGCGAGAGGTCCAAAACGGAAATAATCTGAACTGAATTTTCGAATGTGTGTTCTCATAGACTATACAGGGTGTTCCAAATTAAGTTGACACCATTGCCAACTCCGTTATAATTGATGCTACGATTTGGGTGGAATAGGCATACTTGTAGCATTTTTAATGGCTTTCTCATTGCCTAAAACAAATACTCCTCAGTCACGTTTTCAAAATAGTTCATAAAATGATATTTTTTTAAATGGAACACCATATATTTTATCGTGCATTTCGATTCGTAAAAATATTTCCAACAACAAAGCTAAAATCATGTTTCTTTCCTAAGTTAAAAATGCGAGCGACTTATCACGAAATATTAATTTATTTTGCTAGTACAATTTTTTTTTGGCAAATCAAACCTCATTTTGGTACTTATACAAATGACAATATTTTGTTACAGTGTTATATTGATGCGGTTCGGAAAAATGTATTTGATTCAATAAAACATAATTATTATGAGTATTCAAGTTACCTTGCAATTTTTTGAAATACTATTTGTCAAATATTCCCAAGTATATCATAACAATGTCATAAATCGTTGTAATTGTCAACTACTGTTCGAATATTTTTCGATATACCGTTTTCCCATTAAAAAAATGTGATATGTCAGAATCCTACTTGGTTTGCCAGAAAAAAGCAAACACTAAAACCTGGTGACCCTGAGTGACGATTCGGGTTTTGTCGGTGGTTTATGAATAAATGCAGATATGATCCAAACTTCCATAGAAATAGAATACGGAGCGATGATATTATGGTGTAACCTGGTGTAGAGTAACTAAAGTATCTGCACTGAGGCGTTCGGACCGCATGAAAAATATATATAATTATAATCGAGAAAAGTTAATGCAGCCAAGCTGTTGAAAAATAATTCCATGAAAATCAAAAGATAAATAAATAAGTACCATTCTGTTCATTCCCATATTGATTTCAATTTTAT
>WOGP01000473.1:12875-24403 GCA_015342065.1 Leptinotarsa undecemlineata | reverse complement strand
CGAAAGAATTTTCAATGAACGTTTACCGAATCGTCCTATCTGAAAAAAATATTTGAGTATCCAAATTCACAACTACTGGTAGTGTACATAACAAAAGCCCCCACTTCATCCGTCCATTCCGGAAGAACAGCAGGTGCAAATAATTGCTTGGATGGTAGTAAATCCTGAACAGTCTACTTATTCTATCTCGAATGTTTGTGAGGTGTTTCCTTCTACGGTGTGGAACCTTTGAAGAGGAATAGATATCATTCACATAGAATTAAAATGGTACACCAATTAACTGAAAATGACCCTGATCAAAGAAAGAAGACGAATGAACATTTTTTTTCAAACGGCAATGTTCACGAACAAAATTGCCGTTATTGGAGTGACACCAACCCTGACGTTTTTTGGGAAACACAAACCCAATATCCACAAAAAATTAACGGTTGGGCAGGAATATTGGAAAACCATATTGTAGGACTTCTATTTATTAATAAATTCAACAGGGGAACTGTGAATATGCTGGAAACTGCTGGTGACCTTCTACTCACTGATATCGTCGAAACGATTCCTAATGAATTTGATATGGATATTGTATTCTAACAAGATGGAGCACCACCACATCACTCCAGACAAGTAAAAAACTATTTGGATACTACTTTTCCTGGACGTGGAATTGGCCTTCGAGGTCCTATAGAATGGCTATTCCGCTCACCAGATTTGACACCTTTGGACTTTTTTATTGGACTTTTTGAAGCAAAAGGTGAACTAAAGTGGACCAGCTTCGATACTGGATATAAGTCAGAGAATAATAAATATTTGTAGAGATATTGACGTTAATGTATTCGAAAGTGTTCGGCGTGAAATATCGGATAGGCTGTTCATATGTCAAGAAGTTCAACGCAATAATTTCGAGCATCTTCTGAACTGACCTCAAGCTTATTACCTCACATTATGTAGTTAAATGTCAATGTATTCAGGGAATCATTGAAAGTTCCGCCGTTTTGTAGTAGTTGAATACATTGACATTATATTCTAGTGTTATGAAGCATTTGTCAGGAGCTTCAAAAAGATTAGTCACAAGGCCTCCCTTTCCATTCAATTTTTTCCCAGATGGCGCCCAGTGGCCATCTAGAAAGTTTCATCTGTCAATTTCACTTCGAAATAAAATTTCATTACCCCAAATTTCAATTTTTTAAGTTGTCCCATTCAAAAGATAAGAGTGGGGGGCCATTAAAGAAAAGCACTGTATAATATTAAAGAGGAATTGAAAAAAAATTGCTATTCCATTACCGCATTTGCGTTACTTTTCCATTCACAAAGTTATGTGAGTGACCCGATTCCAGTTTTATAATCAAGTAATAGCAAAAGTAAAGTTAGTAAAGTTTTATCCATAAACCAACCATTACTAAACCTAATTAAAACAATCACTGTGTTTATGCGACACAGCAATTTCTTTACATTTTTGTGCTTGGTTTGATTATATCGAATGAATAGCGTGACTTAAGCGCCAACTGCTATTTATACACCCCTTCAACATCGCTACCTATGTGAGCCAATTTATATTCATAGATGACAGTATAAACTGTACGTTACCAAATGAGAATATAACCTGAATATAAATGGCAACTTTCAACCAAAAAAAACTCTCGGAATAAAAACTGGAGTTTTTTTCACTGAACCATGCAAACTCTCTTCATTATTTAAAAGGTTATACTTTTGCCTTGCATTTTTATTCTATTGAGTTGGCTGGAGATCCATAAAATGAAAGGTACACTTTCCATCCAATTAGAAATTCACAATTATTTTACCAGAAATGCAGGGAAACTTAGACAGCCGATGAAGAGGCTGGAAATGTTGATACGAAAGAGAATTGACGCATACTTTTCAAAATACTGTTTTTATTGAATCCAGGATTTCATACAATCAAAGACTATTGTTCGCGTATTAGAGGTTTCTTCAAAATTTGAGGGATACCCAACTAATATTTAATTTCAATGAATCAGAAAATGAAATGAAATTGCAACTGAAATCCTAAGTTTACATATTTACCACAGTCAATTTTTTTTGTGGATTTTCAAGTAAGTAAGTGAATGAATTTATTCAATTCAGTTATTAGACATATTCGTCTATGACAGAAGAAAAACGTAGATGAATCAAATGTAGAGATTTTATAATCCTATGAGAACTAATGAAAGGTACAATTACCTAAGTAAGCTTATATTGTATCCAGCAAACAAAATAGTAATTTTGATTCTATATTACCAGAAGGACAACCAGGTGGAGAAAGGAAGAGTTAGGAAGAATTAGAGTGAGGACGAGAGAGAAAGAGAGAGATATATTTGTGATGCGCTTTGGAAAGCACCTCTACTAATGGTTATTCCTCATTCAAGTAGAAGCACATCATAATTGAGTCAACAAATTTTCTCAACATCCTTTCGAATTTCAGTTTATTTCTCATGCCTTCATGAGTATTGTATTGTATTGTATTGAAAACTTGTTGTACGAATTCAATTGAAGAATCATCAGTCCATAATAAACCCAGATAAATGTAGTTTTTCCTAACTCCGAATAATCCAGTTTCATCATACAACGACTAGGTACAATACCTCCGATTTTTCTTTACCACGATTCTTATTAACGAATTTTTAATCACTTTGAAGTTAACTGGCAACGTATTAAAGTTACCACCCCATATTATTATACAGTAACGTATTATGGAGTTGGCCAATGCATCATATACCATCAGTACAATTTCCATGTCTGTTATATTCCTGAGCGGATAAAATCTATAGAATAATTTACGTAGTTTAGTTACTTTATGGACAATGTACTCATTCCACCGAAGAGATTGGTCAACTAATATCCCTACGTATTTTATTGTGACCGTTTCATGTATAGGAGTACAGCTACAATTGGTAACATTTGCACAAGATGTGTTCTGGATTTCTATATTATTTTAGCCGATTGTTCTCTTGTTGTTGGAGTAAATGCAATACAGTTGTTTTTTTTATGTTGACACTCAATAAATTAAAAAACTCAACCAATATTAATGGTGTTTAACCCAAAACAAAACCATTATTTTTAACACCTTGACACGTGTTTCAATCAATAAGTAATCATCTTCTCGATGAAGAATTAGTTTAATATTCAACTTGAAGATGATCACTTTGTAATTGAAACACGTGTCTAGGTGTTAAAAATAACTTCGCAAGAAGTCAACCAGTTGAAAATTACACTCAGCCTGAGTTGTATACTTCTTCACACGTTTCTTCAACAAAAGTGATAGGTGTATCAAATGAAGTTGTTCCACCATTGAAATTTTGAAGATGTTGATATTTCCAAAGCAACACCCCTCACACCACTGTCAGCTAGACGTTGAAGGAGTATATTATGATCGACAGTATCAAATGCCTTGGCCACATCCAAAAAGACAGTTATGCATTTTTGTTGATTTTGGAAAAAGTTGTTAACAGTTGGTTAACAATCTTAAAAACTGCGTTTCCTGTTGATCTGTTTTCCAGATATCGATCAACTCGTTTCTTGTTACTGAATGTAGGAATATTGAGTTGTTGATATCATGGTGGCTTTTTAAAGTTCAGTATTTTTACAGATTCATTACTTCCGCTGGAAAAAAAACTGAATCAATTTTCGGAAGAGTGTGGGATACTTCCACTTCTGTGGCTTCAGTATCATTTGTTATTGTCGAGATGGTTGAACGTTGTTTTATTCTTTGATTGATTGCTTTGTAGCCGATGTTTACTACTGAAAAACTTCGAATTCCACCAACTGATGGAAATTGATTGTGTTTGACACTAATTTTTCAGAGCCGTTCATTTATATACCTGTCCCACCTAACAAGACGAAAGGATACATCTGAGAGTGATTAACGGAAAAATCTATTGGGTACATATAAAAGTTTGTTTCGGTATCACTCAGTTCAAGATGTACCTAATACTTTTCATTATTAGTAAATAATATATGAAGACTGGATGAAAATCTCATTTGTGATCAATATGAAACCCTTCAAGAAAATGTATAGGTTATCCACTGATGTTTGCAATTTGTACATCAAACATCAATAATGGAAATATATGAAACCTAATGAATGAAATACTATAAAAACGTTGGCTTTTATGACGGAGATAATTACTGTAAAGAATAAAATAAAAATATATGATAAGATAACGATACAATATGTTCCTATCAAATAGCAGGATTCAATTTCTGCCTACAACACAAGCGTAATAATGAGACCTTGCTCTCTCATCCAACCAATGAACGTTCATATATATGTATGCACACACAAGTACATATTATAATATATATTGCATATTCTGAACATTCGAGAGCGCGCACATATACACAAATGCATGAAATGACAACAAATGAGAAATATACTAACAATAACACACTGAACTCATGTGAGTGATATATCTCACCCATACTGTGTTTTATGTATATTATCTATTGATAGAGCATACCTAACATCGTTATTCACAAGTATCAGCTATGGAAACGTAGCAGAATGGATCCATCTTCAATTAGATCCTGAAATCCCAGTTGAAGCTGAATTATCTCACGACCACTGGGTCAGATTATATTATTAATGCACATATTCACCGAAAAGAAAGCACGATATGACAAAAATATATATAATTATAATCTGTTATAATCTGTTACAACAAGATTTATTCAAAAATAAAATATCATCTCAGAACTCAGTTAACTATACACAAACAATTATGAGGCGAGGAGCATTAGAATACTCCTACCGAGAGAAGTGTTTTAATTGGAGCTAAGAGTCCTCTCAAGTGTCCCCTTCATCCTGAGATGTGTGAATTAGTGCCAAAAAAATGTATGACTCTGAATTCACTCTTGATTACGAACAGATCCTTAGAGATGCCGGGCGCTCTGTCGTCGTAAAAAAAAAATGTCACTTCAATGCGGGGGACCTTATTTACCTAGATACTCGTGAGAGTCCTTACGAAGCATAAAGTAACCAAAACCCCCGAACCTAAAGTGGTGATGGAAGTCGATTAAATGACCCCAACTGTCCTTTCTGGAGAGAAAAAGTTACTCAGTTCTCCGGCTTTGACTTAAGTTTACAGAAAACATAAAATTTGCTTTCTATATCATCTAATCAAGAGCAGGAGCTCTTCAGTTTTCCAATCCTTGACAAATCTACGAGACTAACTGCGAAGCAGGAAGTGACTTATTGCCTCCTCAATAGCATATAATTTCATGGATCTGTAATGCACAACATTATTGAGAAGCAGGAGCAGAATCTGCATTAGGAGAGGAAAAAATCTTCCCTTGAGCAGGTCTTACAAATAACCGAGGCAACAGAGGAGATGAATGTCGACTAAACGACTCCAAGTGTTCAAGAGAAGGAGCTTTTCAGTTTTTCAGCTTTCGAACTTAGTTTACAGAATAGATGGAGTTAGGTCTCACGATCCCAACTAACTTTCCTGTATCATCGGATCAAGAGTGGTAGCTTTTTATTTCGAGGCTTCTTCGAAAGCTGGATATTCTATGGATCTGCCTTGCACCAAATGTTTGAACAGTAGAAGCACCAAGAGAAAAAAACCCATCTTGTGTCTTCCTGTGACAAGGGATCAAATGAAAGAGCTTCACATGTCTCTAGCTCCTGATGTTACTTCTTCTGGATCTGGAGAACTGTGAAGGAGATGAGAATTGGTCAAATGACCACAACTGTTTTCCCGTCAACATCGCGGATCGGATCTCTCAACTCTAGAATAAACCTAAGTGTGAACACATTAGTGAACACCAGTAAAAATTCAGTCCCTGGTAGCAGTGCATGTACTCTGTGCTTGACTCGCCGCGACCGGATCATATTTTCAGCGTTTGAAATTATTTCCACTATTCTCAGCTGACCTGAAAGATCACTCACAACTGAATGAATCGGCTTCGTTGGGAAGTTGAATTAATTCAGTTGAGGCTAACGAACAACCGCGCAAAATTTTGAATTATTTTTTCTATTCAGAAGGAGAGCCGCCTGACTTGTTCATTCTTTTCAAGTCTACGGAAGACACTACAGCTTCACGGGTTTATGTCGTTTTTTTATTACACACATTCTCTTTTTGGATGTACCTATGTTATATTGTTCTGGAATTAATTTGAGTTGTTCCCGGTCGTGTTGGATCGGGTCGCATCGGGACCGCTCTAGTAGAGTCGGGTTAATTCGGATCGAATCGGCCAGGAAGTGACTTATCGCCTCCTCAAGAGCAGGATATTTTATGGATCTGTAATGCACAACTTCCTTGGGCAGCAGGAGCAGATAAGGCAGGAGCAGATTATACTAACATGCTTGTGGAATCTGAGTTCGGAGTCTATCCACAGTCCCAGGTTTTTTGCTTTCCATTACTATCGAAAGTGTATCATTACCAAGTCGAACATCGATCAGATCTTCAATTTCAGTCCTTTTTCGTTTCGTACCTATCAGTAAAACTTGGGATTTAGTCGTGTTTAGTTTCAGATTGTGAGCAGCTGACATGTGCGAGAGATTTTCCAGATCCTGATTACCTTTATAAACAACTTTTTGCCAGTTAGTTTTACTGAATAATAGTATAAATGAGTATCATCTGCGTAATAATGAATACTCCAAATCCACTTAAAAAACGTTTGTTTTTTTGAATCTAGTAAAAAAATACTGAATAGGGGCGAAAATAAAATGTCTGAGATGCAATTTGGAATGAAAAGTTAGAGTGAGTTCAAGAAAATCCAATATCCATGAGGTAGTCGTCCTTGTTCTGGAAATATTGCGCTTCTAAAATATCATTTTCAAAGTATATTGCCACTCAAAAATTCATTAATAGGTATTCGTAATATTCACGATCACTTTGAAGTCCTTCATGACGAAGTTTCACTTCGATGAGAAAGAGAGAATGAAAGAACGGGACAGAGAATATAACAGATATTCCACTTGAATTTCAAATTCAATTCTCTTCTCTATGTTCGCATATCGAGATCAACTTTCGGGAAATTATAGTGAAAATGAAACTTCTCTTGACTCCAATTACCACTACACCCTGTTTTGAAGCTGGAAAACATTAACGGAAACTACTTCTGGGAAATAAGGTATCTCTAAGGAGACGAGGGTTTGACTTGCAGAACTGGAAACATTCGCGCACTGATGTTAACTATCAAGTTTAAATTTGCAAGCCATTCCTGTCCAATTATAAGTTTTGATATTCGGTTTCAACTACGAAGGAATTTCCAATATTGATTTGCTGTATTCCATTTTTGGAAGGTGGTGATCAGGTGTTATATATAATGCGGAGTTCAATTACAATGATAATGATTATCATTATTGTGATAAATCTCATGAGATTGAATAATTATTCGAGGAAATTAAAGGTTATTCGGAGGAATTTTCGCAAAAAATTCCTTCTTTCAGGGATCACTAAGATTCATCATAAAATAAAAGTTCAAGTCTTATTGATATACATATATGATTTAAGATAATAACAAATGTCGACGTTATGAAAATTTTCAAACAAATGTGATCATTTTCAAAAATTGCTCCTCTTCTTTATTTAACGGTCTTTTGAATGGTTTTATTGCTACGGTTTTGTTGGAATGAGGTGACTTATCTTCAGAAGACATTTTGGCTGCTCACGAGTTCCATCCGGGACCTGAAAAATTTACATACTTTTCAGGCATACACTGGCGTTCCGTTTGGGACTTAATCACGTATCTCTGAATTCATTCCGTAGTCTTTCCCCTACAGTCAAGAGAATGCCCCCACTCAACACTCTCGTTGTCAGCCTTTGACCTATACAGGGTCTTTCAAATTCGATCCTCACCATTGAGATCTCGGAAAATATGAGAGATAGGAAGATGGTTAAATTGGGTCGAAGTTGCGCATTTTTCTGACTAACACTATTCCGTTGAGAAAGTTCTGAAGCTCCGAGTATATCCGGAGATAACCGGAAAAAAACAGAAATTTAAGAAAATGGTTTAAATTTTTTTTCTGGCTTTATTTTCAGAAGGTTTCGAAAACAAATTACACTTCCACATTGCCACTTTTTTCCTGCTTCATAATGGTGTTTTCAGATTTGTTGTCCGATGTTTCTTCTTCCGACCAACATCATCAACTTAATTTTTTCTTTTGTCAAAAACTATACCTCACGATTTGATCTCCACAAACTTTATTTGAAAAAATATAATCACAACATGTTTCGCTAGTGATTATATTTTCTCAAATATAGTTTGTGGAGATCAAATCGTGAGGTGTAGTTTTTGAAATTACTTTGTATCTTCACCAAGTAACGGCTGAATCAATCAGAAAATTTGTTTTTTCTTATGGGCGCTACATTGGATTTTTTCAATTTTTGATATAATCAGATATTATCTTTTCAATGATAAATCATAACTTATCATTCTTTTTCATAAAATTGAAGATACAACTGTGCCCTTCTTCAACTATTATTCACTGCACCATTAATTTCCCTCCTCCTCAATCTTCCGCACTCTCTAACAATGCTTTGTTGAAGGTCCTAAAAATTTGGTATTCCCTCTGACCCTAAACTCCATTTTTCAGTGAACCCCATAAGAATGTATCCATAACAGTTGAGTCTGGAGACCTTGCTGGCTACGTCACCGGCCTATTATTTCCTATCCATGTATCACCAAACCTTTCAGTCAGGTAATCAGATACTCGTCTGGTAGTGTGCGGTGGAGCACTATCATGTTGAAACCAGATGTTGTTATAGTTAGCCAAAGGGAGATCATCCAAGTAGTCTTGAAAAGTCGATATTACAAACTAATGATAGGTTTCTTCATCCAGAATTCCGTCAAATGAATGAGGACCCAAAATTCTATTCTTCGTAAATTCCTGCCCATACGTTAATGCTAAATTGCACTTGAGGTCGAATTTTTCGAAACTGCCTGAGGTTGTTTATGCTCCAAATGTCTTCGTTATTTTGATTGAATATCCCACAATTCATAAAAGTGCTTTCATCTGTACAAATTACATTTTCCAGGAAAACAGGTGAGTCATATCTTCTTATTAGCCAATTACGAAATTCAAATCGCCTTTTGGGATCACCTGGATGCAATTTTTGAGATATGTGTATTTTGTAACATTTTAAACCGCTTTTTTGAGATGTTGAGATGTCTCCAAGCACTTGTGTGACAAATATTCATTTCGAAGCAAATTTGACGTGTAGATTTCCCCGGGTTCATGTCGATCTGCAAATTATTGATTTTTATTGAAAAGGACACAATGTCTAACTTACCTCATACATACCTCATTTATAAAATTTTCTTCAGTTTCCTGGTCCATTCTGTCTCCGTATTTTTTCCTCGACTTTTTAAAAGAAACAAACTCTGTGACATTTTGATCCAATAACTTGAACATAGTTCGATGTGGTAGTCATCTTTCGGGATACAAGTTTAAATACATTTTTGATGTCCTAACACTGTTTCTATCATATTTGTAATAAATTTGTATCATATCTCTTTTTTCTTCATTCGTGAAAGCGATTTTTGTCCAAAATTTCAGTGACTTGTACAATAACAAAATGTCATTGAGTGTAACAAATTGAAAGTCAAATTTAGAAACATCAAAGGCAAACCCTATTATGATAAGAACTAATTTTTTTCAATATCTCCAATTTTTCGAAAAAGAATAATACTTCATTGAAAAGATAAAATCTGGTTCTATACAAAACAGAAATAGTCCAATGTAGCGCCCATTAGAAAAAATATAATTGATGATGGTGGCCGGACGACGAAAGGCCGAAAGCAGATTTAAAAACAACCTTATGTAGCAGGGAAAAAGTGACGTGAAAGTGCATTTTATTTTCGAATCCTTCGAAAAATAAAGCTAAATAAAAATAAAAACCATTTTCCGGATATACTCGGAAATTCAGAACTTTCTCAACGGCATATTGCCAGTCAGGTAAATGCGCAACTTTGTCCCAATTCAACCAACCATCCTCGTATCTCTCATAGTTTCGGAAATCCCAATGGTGAGGATCGAATTTGAAACACCCTTTATAGAAACGACAGCCAGCAGTTTTTACCGACGGTAATACTACTTTGATAGCTAATTGTATCGCGTTTTGAAACTTGCACGGATAACTGAAGGTGAAATTATAAGTTTCAATTTATTGCACAGTACTATGAATACTGAATACCTGTTAAAAAACCTTCGGAAAAATGTAAGATATAGCATCAACAAATACAGATTGTATTTCACATGAGGCTCTAATATTCAAAATTGTAAAAAAGCAAACAATATTCTTGATGAAATCGTTGATTTCAAGAAAATGTATCGGTCTGCCTCGTATAGATTTTCATACTATTAAGAACGTTAGGAAAATCAATGAACGATCGCAGACGTTTGAAAAGATTGGACAGTCTGCAATGGTTAATATTATTACAGATTAGAGCAACATCTTGAAAGCACAGTTTTAGAGCGTCTGCATGAAGGAGCTTGGATGGAGGTGCTGAGAAGTCGTCTAGGATTCCTCTCTTTTTGTCGCTTCAAAAGGCTTTGAAAGGCTATAATACAATTAAAAAACTCAAAAAAAAACTAGACAATAATTATAACAAGGTGTATTTGCTTGTTTCAATAGGGTGTGATGCGTTTGTAACCGTGACAAGAGGTCAAATGGTTTCAAATTTTGGATTACGTGATATAATTAGGTTACTGCAAGGAAACATAGAATATATAAATGACTGAATATGCATCTTCATCTATTTATTTATTATACTCTCCTGAAACAATGAATTAAGTCACCATATACGTTTTTGAATTACCATTATCATAACAGGTTATTTTATGAAAAATTTAAATTTTTCAAAAAAATTGACGGAACCTCTTCGATCACTTGTGTCAACAGAATTGATACACCGAATAAAAATATATTTTTGAATTTCATGATTATGAGTAAATTCTGCATATTTTCAAAGAATGGTTTGTTTTTTCACACATCAGAAATTTCATGTAACTTTCTCTACCAGAGTTCATGAATTGATAACAGGTCACTCACATATGACTGAAAACAGTTAAGTTCTACTTTATGTTCACACAAATTTTCTCTGCTCAATAACTATCAGCATGCTGTAAAAAAGATCACTTATACAAGTGAATTTCAATAGATGACTGGAACTTCAATTTGACCTCAATTGTCAGCTTCACTCGAAAAAAATCATTAGCTTTCTTTCAAATTTGAAATGTTTCTACTTTCATGATTTAGTTTATAATTATAACAATGTTCATCACTTGCACAAAAAAACAAATTAAACTTTCATAGATCTGGAAAGTTTTTAGTGGAAATCTTATAGGTGTAGTTGTAGTTACAAAAAATGTAAGAAAACATTCTTTGTTGGAATTAAAGGTATTCAAAATGTAGAAACCTGATTAATTCAGCCTAAGGTAAAGTTACTATTACATTTATAGTAATGTGAATGAACTAAATATTCGTATAGCAATTATTACATTCGATTCGATTCGATTACAATGAGAGAATGAAGGAATATTCTGATGAAGCGATTTGTTTTCCTATCAGGTG
>WOGP01000473.1:0-12865 GCA_015342065.1 Leptinotarsa undecemlineata | reverse complement strand
GGTGAGATGACAATTTAGTCAATAGTAAAAAAACTCGGAAGAGTTCTGATCGGGGTTCCAGAAATGATTCAGTACAATGATATAAATATTAATCTTGCTATTTTGAAATACTTTGGAGTGGTCGAAAAAACAGAAACTGAATTATTAAGAATTCGTTGAATAACAGCCGATGCAACAGCTATTTCTCTAGATAACCTCTGATGGAATCATTTGGATTTACCTCAAAGTAGGCTAAAACTTCAAAAGAAGGCCGAATAGGTTCACGATCGAGGGATGAATTGCTATAGTGTTGGAGTAGTCTTACGCTATTTTCTGGGAAACCAGTAGTTGACAGTTACAATAGTTATTGACTCTGTCATGATAAATTTGAGAATATTTGACAAATAGTATTTCAACAAAGTTTCAAGGAAACTTGATTACTGTTCTATCGAATAAAACATATCTTTTTCCAATCGCATCAATATGCCTCTCCAGCATTTTCTGTTCTGTGCAAACACGATTTCAATGTTATCATCGTAGCAGACATATTTTGATTCACAAGACAAATACGGCTATTGGAATGGCTTTAAGAAGTAAATGATAATCACGGGTTTCACGAATTCAAATCGCAGCGCAATTTTTTGTTTTTGCTGTTAGTACAAAGTATTGTCTTTCGTATAAGTACTAAAATTAGGTATTTGGACAATCAAGAGGTTTTAATTGCTATAACAAAGACATTTTTTGTACGAGTGAAATGAATGAAAATTTCCACATAAGTGGCTCACTTTCAACTTTAGGAAGAAAGGTGATATGAGCTTTGTTATTATGAATGTTTTCACTGATCGAAAAACATAATGAACTATGGGGTGTTCCATTTAAAAAAAATCATTTTCTGAAATATTTTTAAAACACCACTGTCAATTTTTTTGTTTTCGGCTTTTAGGAGGCCATTAAAACGCTACAAGTTTGCCTATTCAACCGTAGCGTCAATAATAACGGAGTTGCCAATAGTGCCGACGTAATTTGGAACACCCTGTAAAATGAGCCCTTCTTTAGTCAATCTTGTTTTAATTATACCGTATCGTGATGAATGGACTCACATAAATGAAAGGCGACATTTATTAGGTACTATTCAGTCGTGCAAGTAAATATTCGGCTACATTGTTGACTATCAACTTCATAAAAGTTAAAATGCCTTAATAAAATGCCATATAGAAACCTTCACGGGAATTTCAATAGAAATCGATGTTCGCTGAAAGCGATTTTAGTTACTCATAGTCGGCGTAAAACCATTCGAATAATCTTTCCGCAACAATTCGTTCCAATTACTGGAAGATATCGACAATATGAAATGTTTCTGACGTTTTCACAATGAAAGGCATTCTATGAAGCGCTTCGTCAGACGGTTTGTTGTTTATTGTACTGTGAAACTCGATGAAAATGATACTATAAAAGCAAATCTATGAAAAAGTTTTCTTTTATACTTTTCAAATACGGGTTTTGGAACGAATCTCTGCCACAGAAAACAAGGGTAGTATTGTGAAAGGTGGTGTATTGAAAGATATTCCAAATCATTTGAAAGGAGATTCGCAAAAATGTATTATTAGAATTTTGGATCCTGAATGATCCTTCTAGCTCTACGCAACAGTTGAAGTACTTGAAGATTTTTATGTATATTGAATACTGATCAGAATGGTTATTTTGAAGTTTATTTTTTTGTAGAACCAAAAGTAATGTACCCAATACAGGCAATAGTTCGCAGATGAGCTGTGCATGAAGTAGCAGAAGTGTAATTAAAAACGACGAAATAACTCGGGATCCACTCTCCATTATTGTTGATTCTCATGCTAGTGAAGCACAAGAAAATGAAGGCTCTCGGTTAGAAGTTGAAGTGATAGAAAATTCTGAAGCTGTAAAATCATGCAAATTTTTCAAAAACATTTATTCAAATATTAAAAAAAAATAGGAAGAAGATATTGTGGGAGCTGTCACAAAAATTACTAATTCAATTACTACCCAGCCAAATAAACAAAGAGATTCAGACCTAGCCTTTGAAAATTATGTAGGTTCAGCTTTGAAAGGTGTTACAATTAGAAAAACAAAGGCGAAACTGAAAACAAAAATTACACAACTTATAAATGACTTATAATGGCTTTGACTAGGTTTTCAGCTGATAATTTTTGTTACAAATTTTATATGATACGCAATTTTTGGTTTCTTATGCCGTTTTATCTTTTTCCTGATATGGGATATTTCAAGTTTTTCATAATATATAAATTTTAAATTTTCCTGATATAGAATATGTTTGAAATGCTTTTTAACTTTTTTTTTTGTGATAGGTACTGCAGTTTTCTTCTTTTGTGATCATTTTGTGACAATAAGAATTTGAGTTCCTCGTGTATCATTTATTTACTTGCCACCATCCTAGAAAGTAGATGCAACATTTTTTCCTTCATGGGAATGTAAAAAAAAAACAATTGGGAGAATGAAAATTTTTATTTGAAGATCAAAGTAAAATAGTCTCTCGACAAAGTAATGGAAATATCACTTGAAAATGAATTATAACTGAAAGACTAGAGCTCAATTGAAACTGAAAAGTGTAATGTTTAGCCACTCGGCTTCAGTCGTTGGTAGTTTAAGATATATTGGGGCTAAAATTTTCCACAGCACACCGCAAATTTCCTTAATAATTTTATGGATTGTGGTATTTCCCGAATAGTATGCCCACGCTACCGACTGTTGCGAAGTTTCTTGCGATAAATAGCTGAAATTTTTTTTGTTACATACATATTTACAATTTCAGCAATTTACTTTACTGGAGTGTTATAGCCAATTTCTCTTCTGGAGATATCCATACATATATTTTTTTAATAATGAAGGCGCTAACAATTTCACTAAATGTTCAAAACATATTTTGTTCATTCTTGTGTACACAAAAAATTGATCCTCTTCATTTTTCATTCTTTTAAATAACTGAAATTTTCCCTGAGCCTTTCTGCTTCTCAGAATGGGTCTCAAATTAAACTTCCTCTCTCTTTGTTTCTCACTCTTGAGTAAAAGATACACACTTACTATTGACACGCCTGCGGCAATTTTTGTATTTCTATCCATCAAAAGAAAAATCAAATTTCACGATGTGACATTTAAGTTTATCTGGTGACATTACCTTCACACTATTCTGATATATCCATCAAAGTTAGTCAAATGTCGCTTTCTGATTGGTCGGAGGTAAGAACGCAACGCAGAAAGTTGAAAATAGCCAATTTGTTACCTTGCCTTACCGACGTTACCTTACCTTACTTTTTATCTAGAACGCAAGTGTTTTTCTCAATGCTTCAACTTTCTTACCTTACCTTACCTCGTTACCTTGCGTTTTTATAAACTAGGGGTAAAATATCCGACAACTTTGTTTGATTTACGCATTGGCGAGTGTCAAAATGAAAATACTGAAGTTTATAACTTGACATTCACCATGCTCTTCTAGTATTTGAATTAATTATAATTTTTCATATCGTCGCAACAAGCAACAAGCTTTTCATATTATTTTCATTATTAATATTATAGAATAATGCTTTCGTCTCCAAATATTCATATGATTCATATGAAAGCCTTCTTTACCGAAATATTGGAAAATCGTTATAACACTAGGTACACTTTGTTCTTATCTAGACTGATATCGGAGAACACGTTCTAGTACATCGAACTTTTTTGAAGACGGATGCTTATTTTAGCCTCCGAAACATTGAAATAAGTATTGTATAATATTTTTTCTCTGTTTTCGATAAGCAAAATTAATAAATACAAGTTACTTGTGAACTTAACATTTTGAATTAACGCTATAACTTATCAGGGTAAACTGAAAATTTTGCCTTTTCTCAACGTGTATAAAGTTCTTCATTGAAATTTTTATATTTTTCAGATTGTAAAGAGTGAAAATACCTAATGAAGATCGATCAACCCATTCTCGCTCACTATTTTTTATTCGCGAACATTTTGTTTTATGATTTTTTTAATAATTTGAGCTTCCTGTGCTCAGTGGGTGGTTTACGACCCAAATATATTTTATTCGAAAAAATTCAAGATACAAAAGAATAATCAAAATACTATATTATTTGTGATATATTGCAAAACATTCATCATAAAGGGAAACTTCTCTGGTAGAATATCCCCATATACTTTTGTTTCAACAAACAACACACCTTCTTCTGGGAAAATCGGTTAAAAGTATATGCTGGGCGTTTATTCGGGCTGGTATTGGATAATTTCTGGTTAAAGTTGGCCCAGATTTCAGAGGTGCTGTTCCATATTTTGTCAACAGTGCATTGTCCACGTCTCTTCTGAAAGCCAAGTTGTCAAGGTAAAATCCACAAATTCTTGCCATATGCGAGGCATTATTCAATGCCACATCGAATAACCACAAAATAATGGGCATATATAATTTTTTATCACGCATGGATATTCTATAATCAGATATATTATCATCCATTTGGTCCACACTACCCATATTTTTATTATGTAAGGAGACATCAATAGGTTGAGGAATGTTTATTTTTGCCTTGACTTTCGTAGAGTACCGCGAGGCTTTCTGGACATGGTTAACTCCGAACTGGTTTAATAGTAATGTAACACTAATGTTGTCTTTCCATAATACGGCAACAATGTTATGAATTGGATCAAGATTGGTGTCATTAGACCCTCTATCTTTTTTTTGTGAAATGCATCAGCAGGTAATGCACAATTTTTTGTACCATTTTGTCGTACGGTGTCTGTTGATGCAAACCCTGTTTCTCCCAACTAAGTAACAAGTTTGGCAGATATCAAAAAAATATCAAAATATAATGAAAATTGGATACCATCATAATACTCTTGCACACTATCTGCAAATTTCATGGTCTCCGAGACCAAATTCAATTTCTCCATCTTTTCGACGACCCTGCTAGCTGAGCACAATACCCAAGACGAGGGGTTAAATCCCAGGCTTTAAACATAAAACAAATGGGTTTACCACGGATGAATTGCTTGCACCCATGTCAATCGAAATATTGAATTATTGATTCATCTATAAAGAGAGACTGCTCAGTTGGCATATGTTTGAGAAACTTTTCATTCGAAATATTTCTCGAAGATATTTCTTTTGCCATTTTGTCAGATCTATCTATTACTTCATTATTCACAAGATGTAGATTTCTTCAATTTCTTCAAATCTCCTCCTCATACATTTTGACACTATAATATTTTGCACACCACTTGATTCCTTCCAATACATTCTACGCCTGGGAAGAATATTGTACCCGCTATGAAATAAAATTCCAATGAAAGTATACATTTCTGAACTGGATAAAGTTGTATTTAGAGAGGCTGCGTATGTAACAGTATATCTTACAATGTCATCAATAATTTCTTTTGTTATAAATAACTAAAAAAATTGAAGGGGTGAGTACTACTACTAAAGGTCAGTGGCACTGGAAAATATCCTGTCCATTTCGAGAACAGCTGCCCTTGCAAGACCCCGTCTACCCATTGCCCCACTTTTATTTTAATTCAACTCTTCTTAACGCTGTTTTCAGTAACGCTGAAGCTTTCACTATTATTATCATCATCTTTCAGATCTTGACCTTGACTTTCAAATACCTCGACTGGTGTGGTGTATTGTTTATATTAAGTTCACCTTGTGCTAACAGCTGATTTTTATTCAACCGATTTCTACCAAAAATTTTTATTTGTTATGACGATTTCAGTTTATTTAATCATTTTCAGGTGAATATATGATGATGAAAAAACATTTTCCTAATTTCTACTAACATTTTTACTTGCTATGACTGGTTTCGGTTTATCAAACCATTCTCAAGTAAACTCATTCTATATTCAATATGAATTTCTACAAAATAAATTGGTCATCAATCGAACAAGTTAGATCCACTAATGTAATAATAACAGTTACTAACAAAGAGACAATCTAATTTTTTTCCAAAATCTATAAATACAGCGGCTGTTCCTGCAATTCTGGAACCCTTAGGTACCAGTCGAGATGATGGTAAACGACCAGATGGTATGTCTCTCATATCATGGAAAAACGGTAAACCTATGGTATGGGACTTCACTTGCGTTGACACAGTCGCGGCTTCCCATCTAGCCTCAAGTTCGAAGTATGCTGGAACCATTGTATTGAAAAATACCAAAATCTTGGTAACAACTATCTAATCCATCCAGTAGCGGTTGAAACTTTGGTGTTTATGGCCCGGTCTCTGTTATTCGTTCATGAACTCGGAAGGAGAATAGGCCAAGCAACGAAAGATCACCGTTCTACCTCTTTTTTGATAGAAAGAATTAGTACCGCTATTCAACGTAGTAATACTGCTTCGGTCCTTATAAGTATTCCTTCATCACATGATTTTGATGAGATCATGCATTGCCCTAATTTCAGTAGGTAACTGAAATCTCTTCGAAACAAGCCGAGATATGTGGATATTCATCAGTCTCTAATCAAGGTTAATTCACAAGTGCTTGATCCACCTACTTCTTTTTCAGTGCGGTCAGTGAACGTAGTCATTCTTGCCCCCCAAATATGAGTTGCAGTCCTCGTGGTTCTGGTTCCCTTTCAGTGGAAGAGCTCCATGAAGCAATAGCCGAATTCATCCCTCTACGAAAACAATCTTCACTTGGAAGGATCGATCGCAGCTTGAGAAATGGTTCTGATGCCGATTATGTGAAACATTTTTGGGAAAGAAGGTGTTTGGCTTTCTACTACTCCATCTTGACACTAAAAAATGTGGGAATCTTCCAAAGAAAGGAAGGAAATAATCAAATTGAAAATAAGTAACTCTATACATAGATGTGTGAATCATGCAAAGAAGTAACTTTCAAACACAAATTGAAAGAAACAGCTACTTTCATATGATCATTGAATTATACCAAAGAAAAAAATTCTTTCGACACAAATTCTTTCATATGTACACTGAATTATACAAAAAATACTTTTCTCTACTCAGTTTGTATTGCAAACATTCGTTATGATATAAACTCAGATATTATTCACAGGGGTTCTACTTTGAATGAATAGTAACAAATTGCACTTACATGGAACACTGTCATTCTCACTGGTAGACATCGATATTTTGCCGTTAGACACTTGCCTTAAGGCTATTCAGTACCAAATTGGATAACATTATAGAAAATACACACAATTCATTCATGAATTACGATTTTTTATGTCACGGAATGAGTTTGATTTACTTATGTCATCGATGACATCGTAATGACATTCATTCACCTATTCGATTAAATCCCAGCCAAGAGGAATCTTATTTGAATTGAAGGGGTTATATTTTTAGGAGTGATTAATTTTTGGAAAGATTTTGGCTGTCTACTACTCCATTGTGATACA
Source organism: Leptinotarsa undecemlineata (assembly GCA_015342065.1). Taxonomy (NCBI): domain Eukaryota; kingdom Metazoa; phylum Arthropoda; class Insecta; order Coleoptera; family Chrysomelidae; genus Leptinotarsa; species Leptinotarsa undecemlineata. Next base: position 5,502 of record WOGP01000473.1, on the reverse strand, counting down.
AAAAAATGTGGGGATCTTTCAAACAAAGGAAGGAAGTAACAAAGGAAGAAAATAAGTAATTGTATACATGGATGTGTAGATCATGTAAGGAAGTAACTTTCAAATAAAAACTGAGGGCTCGCTTCCAGTTTGTGTTTGAAAGTTACTTTTTTGCATGATCTACACATCCATGTATAGAGTTACTTATTTTCAAATTGATTACTTCCTTCCTTTCTTAGGAAGATTCCCCCTTTTTTTTGTATCAAGATAGAGTAGTAGAAAACCAAAAACTTTCTTTCCCAAAAATTAATCACTCCTAAAAATATAACCCCTTCAAATGTGAAACATGTTCTTCCCTACGAATCAATAGAGAGTTGTCTTGATCATTTTGAGAAGAAAATTGGATTAGATAATTTAGGAAACACTTGATACATAAAAAGCATTTTACAAGTATTATTCGTGAAGAAAAATTTCAAGAACGAGGTTTTAATGATGAACGAGAATGTTTCCTACTCATTCACCAAACTTAAACACCTGTTCATGTAGCTGCAGTATCGTAAGAATGTATCAACTTTCCCTCAGATTGTTATGAATTCTTGGGATTCTTGTTGAATACTCTTATTGGCAAAACAATAGCAGATTCAACTCCTAACCGCTCTGGATTGAATGATTCCGTACAGTATATATCGTACTTAGTAGTGAATGTTCAAGAGGTAGCAAAAACATATGTGAATTTCAGCTAGCGTTTTCTAATATAACTAATAACCAGTCCGTGCAAAGCTTATTGTTAAATCATCTGAAAATGGAATTTTCAGCAGATGATGATCGATTGTATTGCCAAACATGCGCCAAAAAAACTGACTGTGATAAGGAAACAAGTATAGCTGAGGCACCAGTCAATCTGATAATAACACTGATGATCTTCAAACAAGACTCAACTTCTGACGGAAGCACCAGCTTTTTTCGAAGGTTCGAAATAGATGTACCCTTCAATCTAGCACACCACCATTATGATATTCATGCAGTCATTGTTCACTGTGGTTCTGGCGTTCAATTTTGTCATTATTACGTCTTGGTCAAAAACGAAACGGACCGGTTTAAGTTTGACGATAGTCGTGTCACGAAGTGTTCTGGCGATGTATTGAATTTATTGGAGCCTCCGGAAACACCCTACATTTTGTTTTTTGAGAGAGAAAGAACATTGGCAGATCAAAATCTTCAGAAGATGTGGTGCTGCAGGTTTTCCGGGTTTTCCTGCGGTTGAAAAAGCAAATGCGTCACTGGCATCAATGAAGTCGCCCGGTAGCGCCAATTAATTTTTGTTGTTTTATAATTACACGAATAAAGGTTAATCAAAACATCAACATTTGAAAGAATGTCATGATTTGTTGCCGCATAGTCATATAAACACTTTATTTTCTTCCTCCATATTCTGACCACTCTCATCTTTGCGATATCTAGTCTTTGTTGTCTAACAACCTCCCAAGAAACTCAAATAAAATACGTCTGTAACGAGAAGACTTCAGAAGCAGGTTGATTTCTTATTGGGTAATATGTGCTGGCATCGTCTGTAAAATGAATAATGTAGAACCCTCCAAATACCGTTTAGCAATGGATTTTATGGATTCTCTCGCGCACGACAACGCCAGACGCATAGAAATAAAGAAGTTGATAAAAACATTTTATACTTCCCATGAGAATTTTTCGAGGCCCATTCTCGTTTCTCATAAACTTCATAAATAACAAAACGTTTTCATTTGAGCCGCTTCGTTCACGGTCATAATGTTTTTTTTTCTGATAAGAGCTTCCACTGAACCATTTGTTTCATTTCGTGCTTTCTAAAGATACTTTTTCTGATAAACATACATTGTGTAGAAAAAATCAGATCCTCGGTACCCCCAGACTACAGAAAGTGAAATTTCAGTACAAGGAATTTTTTGATTAGGGAGAAGGTATTATTGACAAGAGGATTTCGATTCTCGCATCATTTATCAACATGTTGGGTCAATCTCATTTTTCGCGAGGAGAATTTTTGACAAAAAGACAAATCCGTTTTCACACGCGATTATTTCTGTAGAAATATCCGTTACGAAACGAAAAATTTAACATTTTATGTAACATTTTTTCTGCCGAGTTCAAGAGTCATTTTATCGAGCGTCACGTTTCCCGATACTTATTATGAGTGGGGACTCTATTGCAGACTCATTATGCAGGGTGTTTCAATTTCGATCCTCACCATTGGAATCTAGGAAACTATGAGAGATACGGAGATGGTTAAATTGGGGCAAAGTTGCGCATTTACTTGACTAATAATATGCCGTTGAGAAAGTTATGAAATTCCGAATATATCCGGAGATATCCGGAAAAAACAGAATAGAACCAGATTTTATCTTTTCAATGAAGTATGTACAAGATAAAAAACAGTGTTAGGACGTCGAAAATGTATTTAAAGTTATATCCCGGAAGACAACTGCATCGAACTATGTTCAAGTTATTGGATCAAAATCTCACCCAGTTTGGTTCGTTTGAAAAGCCAATGGAAAAAAATACGGAGACAGAATCAACAATAAAAATTTGATAAATGTGGTGTGTATGAGGTGAAGTAGACATTTTGTTCTTTTCACTGAAAATAGAACTTTCAACAAATAACAATTCTTAACTAAAATGTAGAGACAAAAGTAAATCCCAGCAAATGCTCAAAATGCTGGCTTTGTTCATGATAACACAACTGTACCCCTTATTATTAACAGTAGTATTGATTTCCCTCCTCTTTGATCTTCCGAACTCTCTAACAATGCTGTGTTGGAGGTCCTCAATATTTTGATATGCTCTCTGACTATAAACTCTTTTTTTCAGTGTGTCCCATTAGGACGTATCCATAACACATGAGTCTGGAGACCTTGCTGGCTACCTCACCGATCCATTCTTCCCTATCCATTTATCACCAAATCTTTCAGTCAGATGATTAGATACTTATCTGATAGTGTGCAGTGGAGCAACATCATGTTGAAACCAGATGTTGTTATAGTTAGCCAAAAGTAGATCATCCAAATAGTCTTCGAAAATCGATATTGAAAACTGGTGATAGGTTCCTCCATTCAGAATTCGGTCATATAAATGAGGACCCAAAATTATGTCTCTGTTAATTTCTCCCCACACGTTAATACTAAATCGCACTTGAGGTCGAATTTCTAGAAACTGCCTGGGGTTGTTAATGCTCCAAATGTGTTCGTTATTTCGGTTGAATATCCCACAATTCGAAAAAGTGCTTTCATCTGTCCAAACTACATTTTCCAGGAAAACAGGAAAATCAGGTCTTCTTATTAACCATTTACAAAATTACATACCGCATTTATCAAGTTTTCTTTAGTTTCCTGGTCCATTCTGTCTCCATATTCTTTCCTCGGCTTTTCAAATGAACCAAATTCAGTGCGATTTTGATACAATAACTTGAACATAGTTCGATGTAGTTGTCGTCTTTTGGGATACAAGTTTAAATACATTTTCGTTATCCTAACAATGTTTGTATCATATTTGTAATACATTTGTATCATATCTCTTTTTTCTTCATTGGTGAAAGTCATTTTTCCCCAAAAGTTCAATGACTTGTAGAATATCATTGAGTATAACAAACTGAAAGTTAAATTTAGAAACATCAAAGTCAAAGCGTATCATGATAAGAATTCATTTTTTTCAATGTCAGTAAGAATCTCATATAGGCCCATTAGAAAAAATAAAGTTGATGATGGTGGCCGGAGGGCGAAACGTCGGATAGCAAATGTGAAAACACTACTATGTAGCAGGGAAAAAGTAACAGTAAAAGTACAACTTTTTTTTGAATTCTTCGAAAAATAAAGCAAGAAAAATGAAAACCATTTTCCGAAATTTCTGTTTTTTCTGGATATCTCCGTATATATACGTATATAGTCAGATAAATGCGCAACTTTACCCCAATATAACCATCTCCGTATTTCTCATAGTTTCCGAGATCCCAATGATCGTATTTTAAACACCCTGTATAGTCCACAGGAGATATAGGAAGAAGAGCGAAAAAATTTTAATCTTACAGGTGAGTTCAATTCTACGGGTGAGGGCTTTCTATGTATCCTTCAAGTAAATCCGCATTCCTTATCCTGTACTCAAAATTTTAGCTCTATTACGCCGCAACGCAAAGTACGGAAATCGCATTTAGAAAATGTAAAAATTAGGTGCTCTGTAACTTACACCGCAACTCAATACTCAAAGTTGCGTTGCTAGCATTATGTGATGCTAGCAAATGCAATGCTATGAAAATAATAATAAAATAATGAATGTTAAGGGAACACTATTAGGTGCTAATTGAGTGCTTAACGGTGAGGATCGTAGAATGTTCCAATTAATAAACAAAAGCTTCCAATTTCGCTAAACAACAGATCTAAGAATCAGGTATCTCAAAAACGAGGACGAATGCTCTAACAGGTATAAACTAAGCGTGGTAATAAAGTGCTAATTAGGTGCTTGCAAGAAATTGGGATAGAAAGGACCGAGAATGAGCAAAAAAAATTTGAGATACCTGATTTGAGAAAAAAATTAACAATATGCAATAAAGTCTTGAGATACCCGTAAAGCCAATCAAAATAAAGTGCTAATTAAGCAGCTTCCATAATGCCTATGGGGCATTATGGAAAACCACTATGACTGATGGACTGAGTTCTTACAGTACGTTCCACGATAAGTAAGGGTATGAGAATAAAGTGCTAATTAGGTGCTCATTAGATATTTATACTGAAGCTAGATTCCATAATTCATATGGGGTTTATGGACGTGATAACCACCAAGGACACGATAACCACCAATAAAAAAATTCTTTGAAATATTATGTTTTTTCAGTTAACCAGCTATCGCATCCTTACGAACGATGATAAATTGGTTGTTTGTCGTTCACTTCAGCCTGGTTCGAAGAATCATACTCTGACAGAAATTCAATTTTTAATCGTAGAATATCATCAAATTTAGATTGACGATGGTCATTACCTTGCACTGACAAGAGGCCAAATAGCCCGAAACCGGTCTGCAAGTACGCCCGTTCCTATAATTGTATGCAGGAAATACTTCAGTGGAAATCCCTGCACTGACACCTGTCGGATATAATCCAACGCCCTTTCTGGTATCAGCCACGAAGGTGTTAGCCCATTAACCTACAATATAGGTAAGTCTGGCTTGAACAAATTGTTCTACTAGTTAATTTGATTTACAGGCAGTACTCAAATATGCTCACTGAATATATGTGAAGTCCCAATATTAATTTTGTTAATATTAATGAACATTGCTGCTTGAGAAATTCCTATGAAATTATCAAAATTGAGGGCTAACGTCGGGCAATGCAGTGTATAAAAGAATATATACCAGCTCTTTTTTTTCTGGGTCCAGTAACCGAAGAAGACGTTCAAAGTGCAATTAGCTCACTCGAAAATTCCAAATGCTTAGACGCTTATGAACTAAATAGTGATATCATCAAAGAGACCTCCCAGATATTGTTGCAGC
>WOGP01000472.1:0-24429 GCA_015342065.1 Leptinotarsa undecemlineata | reverse complement strand
GAAACGCGCGTCGAGTGCAAAAATATTAGTTTGGTGTTTGGGTAATTGATCAAAGAAGTTATTCAACTTTCACACCAAAGGTTCCAATCCCATAGTTAATCCTATACTTATATGTGTATTTGACGTGTTGTATTTTGTATCTTATTACTCTTTTAAATTTGTTCATTGTCGTATTTCTCGGACAAAGTATTTCTTTTAACTTTTATACAAGATTTACATATACTCTGTAGAAATAAATGAATATATATCTAAACTATATACGATTATTATAAAAGAAATTGTCATAATCCAAAGTCAAAGCCAACTAGAAAAATACGTACTATCCACCCTCGTTTCTAATAATTATTAGGAAAAAAATATCTATGAATATACATACCACTCAACTACTCTTCAACCAACCTTAGTGAAAGAAGGTCATGTAATTATAAAATAGACTCCAAAATTTATTTCATTAGGACCTATCACTATTGACATCTTTCAGGTACTTTTACTTATGAAATAAATATTTCTAGCAACTTTAGTAAATGAAGAATATTAGAAAACTATGGAACAGACTCCCAATTATCCTTTTCTATATATTTTGCTCAACTAAAATTAGTAGTTTTCATTTTAGCAGACTTTATATCTATTGATAATCTTCAGATCTTCTTACTTGTAAAATATATTATTCTATCAACTTTTGTAAATGAAAAATATTGAGAAACTATAGAATAGTCTCCTAATTATAATTTCAGATTGGTACTATTATTTTAACCTGCACAATAAAATTTGAAATTTAATTCATTCATAAAATATAATAAGTACTGAATGAAAGAAAATGACATATATGTCCTTTAGGTGATATTACAGTATTCGCTTCATTTCGGACACGTCGCCTCGTTTGTAAAACAACTTGTACTGTAATAAGTCACCTACCCGATTTACAAAATGCTGTTTCACAACTTCTAAATCTTAAAACTACTTACCCATGCCTGCAGCTACAGCAGGTATTTCTACATCATATGTGAATGTAAGGTATGCCATCAATATAAAATCTCCATAACTCCGATGACTAGGTACAAATATGACTGGACAATTTCCCATCACAGACTTAATCTATAATGAAATTAGTTTGATTCAAAAACTGATTGATTTCAATATTGACGATTTTTTTATAAAATAAATTTCTCTGAGAATAGAGATTGATTTAATGATGGTTAATTACCAACATTTTCATATTTGTCTGGTTCAAGAAAGTTCACTGAACTTTTTCTATTTACCAACTATTTGGGGATCAGCCAATAAATCCATAATGAAACCTTCAAATTTTTATAAAATAAAACTATCAAATGCATATATAAATTATCGTATTCAGAATCTACCTTGAATTTGTATAAACAAAAAAATTTATTAGATTTGAACACTTATACAAACCACTACCTGGGGCTAGTGCGTAGAAAGATACAGACGCCAAATCCAAAAGTTTATGAACCTGTTTAAACACCTGTTTACGGGCGGGCATAAACGATCGCAGTTACATACCCAACCGATTCATCTACCGGGACCTGGATCTCAACACCCAGTACGAGGATACACTTATCAGACACACCGAAAACATCTTCGAGCATATCCAGACATACCCTAACCCAGCGCTGCGTGATATTTACGAGGCACTGAATAGGGATGTCCCCAGACTCTGCGAGAGGGACAAGCACATAATGCCGAGAGCCGTCATACGGCGGCCCCGGTAAGTATACATTTTTTTACAGATACACACACACACACATAATCTGGTTCTAACACACATATATTAGTCCACGACACACAACACCCACCTCCAGCTAGTTACAGGGGACCACCATGTGCACATTACACACAGTAGAGTCAGGTTTTACATATATGTTGGTGTAAAAGCATTAGAGGCTGACTTCCATTCACAAGAGGTCAGATTTCAATCTTGCTGAAGTGCCAAGCAGCAGATTGAGGATCATTCGGAAGTGAGTAGGGGTTGACGAATGAGATTTTAACTTCTGCACATAGTAACAGTGTAGAAAATATTTTATCTCAGGGCACTCAACCCCGGGAGGGGGCGGGGGAGCCTAGTGGTGGACCACACAATCAAACATTTTTTGTTTCATTCATTCAATAACAAATAAATCGAAAATTTCAACCATAATTTCCATATAAATGAATAATATTCGTAGTCAGTCATAACACTAGACAAACAAAATTATTATCAGTTAGTACTTTCAAATCTAATTTTGGACAGAAATCGATTCATTATGATGGAATTATATATAATAATATATAATGCAATTCCTGAAGAAATATAAAAATCTGAAACTGCTCTTAAATTTGAAAAAACAATTGAAAAAGTATTCAATGAATTGAATTAACAATACAGGATTATATGATTTTTCATATAGCCCGAATCATCTTTTATGTTAAATCTGGATAATTTCACTTTTGACTGTTTGCTCATATTATTTTACTTGCCTTTCCTTATTCAATATTTTTTTTTTCAATTTTCATTTTAGTTTTTAATACCTATTAGTTGTGTCTTTTTGTTCAATATTTCATTAATTTGTTAAATTTGTATCTTTAGTTAATTTAGTTGATCATAATTCATAAAAATTCAATGTTTCTTAGAATAATAAAGACAATACAATACACCTCACATTTGTACTTTCAGTTTTTTGTAAAAAACCTTATTGCCTTCTTTCTTCTACCTATTTATAAGAATATATAAAATGCGGTAAACTTAAAAATAAACTCTTTATAAAGATGTTTAGATCATGAACAGAAGTTATTTTTAGTTATGAACTGGAAAAAAAAGTTCTCCCACAACAATTACTTTCACATGAACATTGAATTACACGAAAGAAGAAATACTTTCGAAACTACTACTTTCATATGAACATTGATTCATACGAAAAATAGCGAACCGCCTCGGCTCCGCACGGGTACAATGCTGATCCTAAATGTACATATAAACGTGTGCGATGGCTACTTATCATAAAGTGCTATAGGGCGAAGCGCGGCCTTTGACGCGCTATTCATAGGTACCTGCCACCGGCCAGTCTCATTACCACATCGATAGCGATAGTTTCCCACATTATTGTATAAAAGAGTAGAAAGCCAAAAAGCTTTTTTTTCAAACTGATCTCTCCAAAAAATCATCCCTTTCGATTAATATATTTACCTCTTCTACTCTAATAAAAGTCCTCAGAGATCAAATTGTAAGGTGTAGTTTATGAAATGAAATAAATAAAAATGAATCCGAAAAACGGATGACCCTGCAGGCCACCCTTACAATTTCTCGCTTCTTTGAGCTCAAAATTTTCAAACGACGTCTCTATTAACATATCTATTAAATGTGTCGATTTTCACCCGCTTCCCCTTTTTTGAAAATTTTCCATTTTCTTAGCGGGAATTTAAAAATTCAACACATCCGTGGTAGATTCAAATTACGAAGCGATCTAACCTTCAGTTGTAAATTATGCGGTGGCACGTCTGGCAAATCCAATCAGTTCAAAAACTCTATTGGATAATTCACAGCTTGGGTGGAATCGCAAACTGTATCTACGCATAAACAATAATAGTGCCCATAAACTGCGTAGGCAGTGACAGAAGGCTTATTCTGCGAGAGAGCTATAGCTATAGCAGCTATGGCAACCTGCGTGACATCCTGCACCGGTGACGAAGTTCGGAGTTAGTCCTTGTAATCACAAGGTCTTCCGACGATGACACGAAACCGCAGTTGGCCCCTGATGGTGAATTCGCTTGTTTGTTTTCAACCCTTTTTTGCAACCAAGTGTTGCCTATCCTTTACACTTGGCTGTACCGTACTTACGAAGGGTAAATAGCCAGAAACATTTTTTTTAAATAATTTTTTGGACAATACATATTTGAAATACATTGGAAAATACATATAACCCTCAATTTTTACTCTTCTATCATCAACCTCCATTTTCTAATAGACAATTTAGTAATTTAATAATTTTTAACTCTGATCAGTTATTTCCGCCAGGTGTCTACCGATGTCACTTCTCACTCAGTGAACAGCACAGAGGATGAGAACGAAGCTGGTCTCCTGTCTCTTTCACAGAATAAGCCTTCTCTCACTGCCAACGCAGTTTTTGGGCACTATTATTGTTTATCCAATGAGCGTAGATACAGTTTGCTGTGAATTATCCAGTAGAGTTTTTGAACTCATTGGATTTGCCAAGCGTGCCATCGCATAATTTACAACTGAAGGTTGGATCGCTTTCTGATTTGAATGCACGACGTATGTATAACGGCACACGATTAGTCATTAAAAAATTTATGAAAAACACTGACGAAGCCTAGATAAACATGGACTAACAAAAAATATTGTAAACACTATAGCATTAAGGGATTAATATTAGTTGTGTTATTGTTCTGATATAAATAATTTATGTTGCAAAACAATGCTTGCTGGGTCAGCTAATATATATACATATGTCAGTTGTATAAATTAGAGGCCTCCACTCTTTTATTGCTCCAGGGCTTACATACTTCCAAATCCAACCCTGCCTCTTCCTAAAGTAAGCTCTGAGAAATACCTGCCGGAAAACAACAACTTTCTTGCTAAAAAAGATATTTAACCATGTTATGACTAAATACAATATTACCAGATAAAAAAAAACTGCAGAAAATCTCAGTAAAATGATGTGGCTGATAAACAATAGTGAAATATTTGAAATTTCCAGAAACAAGTAGAAATTCCCTAACTTTCAAGTATTAGGCACATAATTCCCTGACTTTTTACAAATTTGAATTTTCCCTGACTATTTCAGGTCACTTGGCACCAGTAGTGAGCAAATATTTTTCAAATTACCCTTCAATTTATAAAAGATATTATACCCCTGTAAAATTAAGTCAAAGTTAAAGACTACTTGGATAAAATAATTAATAGGAGGTGCACTGCTATAAAGGAATCAATAGTGTTTTTTTTTCTGGTTGATTCGGCCGTTACTTGATGAAGATCCATAGTAATTTCAAAAACTACACCTCACGATTTGATATCCACAAACTTTATTTGAAAAAATATAATCACAACATGTTTCGCTAGCACTGTAACTTTCTCAAGTGTATGAAACGACAATAGTGGTTTTCTCAAACATTTATATGTATAAAATCTGCTTTTTTGTAACCAGCTGTCGCCCCCTACAAACAACAACCTTCAAAGTTAAAACTTGTGTAAGCTAAGGATTAACAAAGTATAACCTTCAAACATGCGATTCCTAGCATGATTACAAATTATAATTGACAAGTTCATGAAATGTGGAACCAACTCAAGCTGTTTCTCACTAACATAGTGGATCTATAGGCTGACAGATGTCACATCAAAATGAATCTACTTTGAAGCGATTTTCCACAAATAAGAATGTACAAAAACACTACAATTTGGTGCTTTTTGGAATATAAACTTCTTATCAAAAAAATTACTTTAGCTAGAATAAGTGCCTATAACGACCAAGTCAACCATCTGGAATACCACAGTGTAACAGATATTTTGAACATCAACCCTTATTCAGTTTATTTTGTATTGAGTTACTGATTACTAACAGTTAAGTTTCAATATCTACAATGAAAGGTATTATGAAATGTTATTGTTAAGTGGGAAATATCCAATGATTTATCACTTTCCCAAATAGTTGTAGAACAGAATATAAAAAGTTTTTAACAAGTGGACTAAATGTTTCTCTTGTATGTACTTGATCCATATATGAAGAATTTCTATATAAGTACTTATTGTTTTCATGCAGTTCAAGTGTTTGTAGTAATTGTGCAACTTATACATTTAAATATTCCATGATCTGAACAAACAAGATAAATTAAAATTATCTTGTAACATACCTCCTGAACTTTGGCTGTATTTATATATAGACCAGAAAGAACTTTCATACATATTTTTGTTAAGGCTAACCCAAGCCATCTAATGACTTTCATTTTTCTGTCATATCCTATTTCATCAAGTATTGTTCGAATTTGTTTCTCCAGTTTAGATTTTGGAATATTTTGTTGTCTGCTCAGCTGAAAAAAAACACCAGAAAAATTATTATTTGGAGTGAGCACTGCCCATAAGTTATTTTGGGTGATTACTTTTATTTGATTGATCAATATTTTCAAAATAATTGAAATACAGAGAATAGTTTACATTGCCTACAAAAATTGGAAATTTTTTGAAAAATAATTTTTATCCAAAAGACTTTTGGGGTTGCTATGCATTATATAAGAAAACACAAGGGATATTTATAGTTCAAACCGTTTCAACTGCCAGAGCTACTCCATAGCAGATGGTATAAATTGACCACCCATTGGAAAATTCATTCAACACATTTTTCAACCATCTCTCTGTTATGATTTGAATAATTCATCAATTAATTATTGTACTAACCTTAAAAGAATAAGAATTATCTATCATTTTGGCAATTATATTGGCTATTGAAACTCTACTAGGGTCTGCAATAGTTCAACATTGAAACTAGAATCGTTAATAGTAAAATGGTCTAAACTTCAGCTGAAAGGTACAGAAATTACTATTCTTTGTGGAAGAAATGTCAACCATGTAGAAAACAAATACATATTGAAATTGCTAAGCAGGTATTTGTAAATGACTATCAGAAAATCAAAAAGTGGCAACAAAGGGCTATTATATGGAAACAACCAATTTAAAATACTTTGAAATTTTGCTAACTTATGTTTCAGAAAAGTAGTAGCCATGACCATCAGCAATGTATCGGCAGTGATGAATTGACTTTTTTGAATCAGATGATTGACATTATTGTTAATACAATATGTTAATTTGTAAAGTTATATATGCAAATACAAGAAAAAAAAGTTTGTGGCCCTTAAACCCAGACTGAAATTTGAAAAGTGCAAGGACAGGAGAAATATAAGATCAAAAACTTGATCTTGACTGATTATGTCATTTGTTTTAACTTTTCTTCTAATACAAGATGCTATATTCATGTTTATTTCCTAATTGTTGTGTAACTACCTAGTAATTGTAGTAAAAAAATACAGAAGCATTTTATATCTGTTTTTCCGTTAACCAGCTGTCGCACCCCTACAAACGACAGAAGTCGAAACTTGTGCTAGCTAAGGATTAACGAGGTCTTACCTTTTAACGTGTGATTCTTAACACGGGTTGGACGATAGCAAGTAAAATTCTATCGTTCAGACTAGGGCTTGAACCACAAACAAACACGGCAGTTAATTCGAGTGAGGGAACAAAGCACCCGCGTTGAACCGCCTGGCTATCGACCAACCATATGACAATACATTGTAAAAGTAGCAAAATATGAAGGATTATGAGTTTTGCACTCCCAAAATAGTAGGGTTGAAGTATTGTTAAATGAACATTTCATTTTCATAATAGAGAATTGCAAATGTACGGTCAAAGTTATAATATGATTAACTAATTTAAATTTGGAATCTGATATTCATTGAGATGCATCTGGACAAATCAATGAGATTTATCTGAAGCAGATCAAAGGTCAATGAAAGGTTGAGGTTCACAATTCTTGATGATAATTGTAATCACTTGATCTCTGGAATAACGGTCTAAGAGTTGAACACTTAATTAACTTTCTATACCCTAAGTGATCTGAGCCAACAAATCAATAACATTTTCCACACTTTAATTCAGAATATCAAACACTTTTTACTGCAATATGGAACAAATGTTTTACATTTTGAATGTATGGCAGTAATAGGTATCCCTTTAACTTACTTCATTCAACAATTCTTGTATTCTGGGGCTCTGCAACACTGCTTCTTTGTGCGAAGCTGGTGTGGGTCTTTTTGATCCCTGTTTGAATGCAATTTTTGGGTCCCAATGTTTGGATATCCACAAAAAATTACTAATCTCTTGCCTTCTGGGCTCCAGAAAATTTTCATATTGTTTCTGCTGGCAAATATCCATAATTTCAGTTGAAGGAAAATGAAAGGAATTATTATGGAAAAATTATCTTATGAACAAACACTCCCTTTGTGTACGAAAATACAAAACTAGTAGGTATCTTCCCATTTTTTCAATGAACAACCTCCTGGAAATGATCAGAACATGAAACTATAAAAGGCCACAAATTTCACTTTTTTTAAAATTTTCTGAACTAAATCAATGCTTTTTTCGTTTATTTTGTATGCGAGTATATACTATTAACTATTACTAACGTGTCTGTCAATTGTTGTTTTTGTTTCAACTTATATTTTATCGATAACCCCTCACACAAGAGTGGATATATTCGAAATTTGATTGGACATGATGAGTTGATGACTGTGATGAATATGAATATAAACTTTTTAATAATCTTCCATTTCCACCAACATCAACTTGTATAGAGACAAATGTCTACCATTGAGGACGCTAGTGTATTCAACAAATGGTGATATCAAACGGTAAACAGATAATGAACTGAATGTGAAACTACATAAAACTATTGTTTTCTGCCAATGCCGATGGCATCTTTGTTAATTTTGTGAATGGTCGTTCTCGACACCTTCACTCATCACCATGTCAGCAGTTAAAACAACAATTAAAAACGTTTTTAGGTTTTACTTCTATACGGTGACTAATGTCAATTAGAATGACATAGAAACTAAATAGTTACCGAACGTCGGCAATTTCTTTGTATGACATGGGCTGCGTGTTTTTTTTTCAAAATTAATTTTATTTTTCATAAACCTACGGAAGAGTAGTGAAGAGTTATGTCGGTACATTAGCCTTTTATTATATATTATTTCTGATGGAATTGACTTCGTATAAGTATAAACCATCCTCAAGGTTCTTTACTTTTTAAGTTCAGTGATGCGGACGCGAATTGTGGACAGCTTAAAACCACAGGAAAGTAGATAAAGAACCGCAGAACAATTAACAATATTCTGTGGTTAGGCCGCACAACCAAAATTAAAAACATTATACGTGTTATCGTTTTTGACCATGTGAGGAACATTGGTGTCGCTCCGGAGCTCGAAGCATCGACCACAGCTTATAGTAAGTAAGCTGTGCATCGACATTAACCCGTTTTATTTGAAGCTCAGAGAATAATAAGACATAGAGTTGCCATGCATATACCAATACATATATTTTAAAACGGGTATCGTGGCGAGTAATGAGAGGTTATGGAGAGTTTGTTTACATTTGAAGTAAGTTGGACCATAAAACAGTGGCGGTTGGTTTGATTGATAATCGGGGGGATATTATATATTTATAAAATAAATCATTTCAGGTGAAAATGTATTCTGTTGAAATAGTTCTTACAGGGAATCTGATTTATTATTAATGATTATGGAATTGAGGCCAGCCTTTCTATCACTTGATATATTTTTATTTATATATGGCTCATAATAAAGTGCGTGGTTTACTGGGTTGAAATTAAATTATTTCAAATGAACTAATTCATAATCAGATGAAGAAATTTGTGATTTATTATCAGATTTGATGAACAAGCGGTACGGTTTGTGAGGCCCAATGTTGAGACTACTTTGTTTGAATAGGTTACTGAGAGACCGATTTGCAGTATATATCAATAAACCACTGTAACTAGTTTTACTAGCAAATAATTTTATTCAACAGGGCACCTTTATACACGTAATAATGTATATCGAATTATCTATACTCAAATTCCTGAAAAGAACGCAAATGAACAATTTAAACAAACATTATTAAACTTACGATTGTCCCAATTAAAACAAATCTCAAAAGAGGATTTCAATATTACTCTCTTTCTTTCAATTTGACGTTTTTACTCAACAACTTTCTCCTGTCACATGAGATTTTTATACATACAGGATGAATAATAACATTGAACGATTAAAATTGAAATACTTAAATTAAGTTTTATAAACGGTAAAAAAAAGAAATATTAATAATTATTGAAAAATTAACAAATGTTAATGGTTATTTCTAACACTCCCGCCCGGTACAGCGCTTTCGAAATGAAACGGCGTACCATCCTTCAGTTTGTCCACACATAATAAGCCAAGCTTAGCTACTGGTCTTTCGAAAATACCAGCCGAAGTTTGAACACTGGCTTTTCTCACTTGCCCGTCACGTGACACTATGATTTCTATTACTCTTCCTTTTGGCCAATTGCAACGGGGTAGATCTTCATCACAAATAAGTACTATATCATCCTTTTGTAGTGGTCGTACTGGTTTATACCATTTTGATCGCAGCACTAGGTCGGATATGTATTTTGCAACGAATCGTCGCCAACATTTATTTGCGAACTGCTTCCGGTATAAAAAACTAAATTTCAAAATCTTTGCATCAACATCCAAATCCACTATAGGTTTGTCACCATTTGTCACAATATTTTCTGCAGCTATCAAACAACTTCTCAGCAGTGGATCTGTTGGATTTCTGGTTGGCAAGGCATCATATAATGTAATTTTGATTGACTTGACTAATCGCTTCAAGGCACCTCCCATATGTGGTGATAATGGTGGGTTGAAATGAAATGATAATTCAGTACTTATGAACGATTCTGCAATCATTGTCGTCTTGAGTTTTTGAAGTTCCTCACGAAGAACACATTCGGATGCGACAAAGTTAGTTCCGCGATCACAATATATATGTCTTGGTTTGCCTCGTCTGTTCATAAATTTTTTAAAACAGAGGATGCAGAGGATACATACAGGATGAATAATAACATTGAACGATTAAAATTGAAATACTCAAATTAAGTTTTACGAACGGTTAAAAAAAAAGAAATATTAATAATTATTGAAGAATTAACAAATGTTGATGGTTATTTCTAACATCCGATGTAAAGACTTTTCGATTAGAAATCATGAATATTTATAATTATTATTGAGGTTTGATATTATTATGTGATTTCATTCAAAATTAGTATTTAGGGATTTTTGTGAACCAACATAATAATATAATAATAATATCTTTATTCGTCTTCAGAAACACAAGGTTTATAGACATATCAAAACAAATGGTACAATTGAAATCAGGCTACAAACATCTTAAGATTTCACAATCAATGGTGGTCATAAATTGAGAAGTGAAAAATATGAACATATACTCAATAAAATAAATGACCACATCTGAAATTAGAATACAAATATGTTAGAGTTTGAAAATTAGAAGATAATCATAAGGTTAAAATATTACATCGAGATCATCAAGAACATCTAGATGTTCAGTACAAACATGTAATTTACTCTTCAATACACATACATATTATTTATTATTATTTATTCATTTGCCACTGTGGTACAGTATGTTCATATGGTATGTCAATAACTTAAAATATATACAGAACATAACAATAGTGTAATACGAATAAAATAGGTAGGTATTTTTCATATATGTGCACATACATATATACATACATATATACACACATATATACACACATACATACACATATATACAAAAGTCGTGTATATAAAAATATGGAACAAACGTCGAAGATAAGACTAAATAATAGTAGGAGAAACCAGGAATTCATCACAACTATAGTAACATTTTTGCATTAGCAATTGCTTTACTCTAGCATGAAACACTTTATCAGAAGTAATTTGTTTGATGTGCTATGGTAAATTATTATACAGATTAATGGCATTATACAGAAGGGAATTTTTTTATTTCGTTGTCTTATGACTTGGAATACGCAAAACATCACCTTGACGTGTGTTGTAACTGTGCACCGTTGCGTTTGTTTCTAGTTCATGTATGTTAGATCTAGCAAATCCTATACATTTAAGAATGTATATGGAGGGAGCTGGTAATAATTTTTCCCTAACGAATACTGGTTTGCAGCTGTCTCGGTTTTCAATGCTGAAAATTAGTCTAACAATGCGCTTTTGTGCTACGAATATTCTGATGAATTCATGACTGCAACCCCATGCTATGATATTGAGGGATATATGTGAATATGCCATAGCATACAGAGTTCAAACCCATCATAGGGGTTTACAATTGTGCACAGTTGTTACTACGGTTCAAGAATCGCTGTCTAAAGTTTATCCAGACATTCATATACATGACAAGCCTATTGAATGGTTATGTGAGCTTGCCATACTTACTCCAAAGAACGATCAAGCTGCAGTTATTAACGATATCCTGCTAATGTCGTTTGAGGGCGAAGAAAAGGTCTATACTTCGATTGATACTGTGGTTAATACAGATGACGCTACTAATTACCCTGTAGAATTTTTAAATTCATTCAAACCGCCAGGTTTGCCTTGTCATAAGCTTATTTTGCGTGTGGCACTCCAATTATGTTGTTGCGAAATTTAAAACCACCAGAACTTTGTAACGGTACGAGACTGCAAGTAAAAGCGTTACATCGCAATATAGTGGAAGCCACTATATTAACTGGATGTGCGAAACGGGAAACTGTATTTATACCACGAATCCCATTAATACCTAATGTTAATGTTAATGTTAATTAATACCTGTTCGAATTTAAACTATTACAGTTTTCCCTAAATGTCTGCTTTGTCATGACAGTAAACAAGTCTCAGGGGCAAACTCTCAAATTTGCGAGTATTGACTGGAGAGAACATTGTTTCTCTCATGGACAATTTTATGTTGCCTGCTCACGAGTAAGTTCATCCAAGAGCTTAATAGTTTCAGCGCCTAATGACAGATTAGTTAAGAATATTGTATACAAAGAAGTTTTGTAGGCTCTTATTTTTTACACATGCTAAACAAAAGTAAAGCCGCAAAAACTATACCTAATCAATAATAATTTCCTAACGCTAGAGAAGCCACGGGCAAAAGCTAGTGTGTTACAGAACACTAATATACAATTTTAACAGTTGGAAAAGAGTTAAAGAAAAAATACTTATTGTTATTACTAAACAACGTGAATAACTGTGAGAGTTGATGTACAAGAAAAAATGTGAATTTCCTAGACTTATAGGTAAGAATATTATTGCAAGTAACGCCTCAACACGAAACGTTTTTCATATCAAAAACGTGTTGAAAGAGAAAATATTTATGTGGTAAATTCAAAATTTTTTCTCTTCATTTGACTTTCAGAAACGACAGTAATACTTTTGAGATAAGAGACTATTTGAAAAACAAGTTTTGATTCTTTAGTTTTCATGGAATAGTTAATGTTTTTGAAAACATTTGCACTGAAGTAGCGTCGATAACGTAAAACCTTTGGAAACAAGTTTCCATTAAACAAGCGACTGATTTGTACTTTCGATATAACAATTCAATTTGCTGTCTGTGATTTTTCATAACTCATAACAAAATAAATACTGATAAATTTTATGTTTTCATGAAAAATCTGTTTCAATTAGATTCAATAATTTTTTGTGTAAATATATTGATTTTTTGGATAAAGCTAGTAACTTTTTGGTAATTTATTTAAAACACACTTTATTATGTGATTTTCATTTGACAGTTCACAAAACCGCGACACGTGTTTCGCTGTACAATAGCTTTTTCCAGCGTCTTAATACTCTTAGTATTAATCAATGTCAAGTGAAAATCACACAATAAAGTTTTTTTTAATACATTATTATGGATTTTCATCAAGTATCGGCCAGTTCTATCACATTTTTGGTAATTATAATGACAAATCTAAGGACAAAATCAATAGGTCCTTTAAATCCTTTAAATAACTATTTAGATTTCAATCAGCATCCAAAGGTTCTCCAAAGTAATCCACAAGAAACTGCATTCACTTGGAATAATACACTTCAGATTCTAAATTGCATTCAAACTTCAAACGGCATTTCTTCAAAATACATGTAAGCTAGAAATAATTTCCTTTGAAAATAGGAAGCAGGCCGAGGTGAAATTGAAATAACCATGGACATTCGAAAACTCTCTTTTCAAGATGAAGAAACAAACACCATAAAAGTATATTGGCACTATATAGCTGATGAGTACTCGACACTGAATAAATAACTATACAGCTGCTTGAAGCACTGTTCGACACGTTAATGAAAAATTTTAATATTGGACTTGGATTTGAATATTGTTACAATTCAGAAAGAAAAATATTCAATGATATGAATGTTACAGAGGTCAACCTGCTTATTTACACGTCAATATGTGATGTAATGAAAGAAATACAACTTTACCATAACGAAGAAGCCCGGAGCAAAATCAGAAAATTATGTATAGGAGATACGTTTAGCAATCAATGCTCTGAAGATAATAAAATATACTACATACTGGGTGTTGACGGAAAAATTATCAATTATATTTTTACCCTTTCTGAAAATCGACGCGAAGGCTACGCAACGAAATTGATAGAACATTTGAAGAAACAAGAAATTCAATTTACAGCATTCTGTAACAGTATGATTTAAAAAAACTTGTTTGAAAAATATAATTGTGAACACATTATTGGAATAATCATAAATCCTTGTTGATTTCTAGAATTTTTTCAATAAATGAATAATTTCTTCCAACGTTAGAAACTTCAAACCCATCCCCCTTTCCGACTCTACTAAACCCAAACTCATAACTAACATGGCGCTAATTATAGTCTATAAGCAATATTCGAAAGGTTACAAATCATTATGATTCAACCAAAGTGGAAAATCTCTATTTTTTACAGAGGTTTTTATTAATTGAATTTCAATTGTTCGACTGAATGAAAATTCTCACATCTGTGGGCGGTTATTTCTTCAAGCTGACACGTAACGAGATATGATTATTTTCACACCATTTTTCGTAACACGTTACATTGCAAATCATACGAGTTTTTGGAGAAGAAAAATGGTGCTTGAAAAAAGCGTTATTTTCAGTGCGGATGAAGTGCTCAAAATGATTATTTCAACGCGAATTACGTCAACGTCTAACACGGTTCCAATAGAAAGAATGCTGAGTCTACGAAAGCGTACACCAGGAGATAAGCCGACTTGTGAAGATTCCAGGGAACTGGCCGGCATTCATAATCAAACTTTCTTACTGTAAAGACGTCCCTTTGTCTCATAAATTTTGTTGTACTAAATAAATTGATTTTCAAAAAAGGACTTTGAGTGTTCGATAAGTTATTTCGCAAACTCGCGGCCATTATTATAATGTGCAAAAAAAATCGCCATTTTGAAATATTCAAGCGCATCAGATTAAGATATATATGGTTCATCTTTATGTTTTTGACGTACTGTCTCATAATCTGACGATTATCTAGAGGGATTCGCTTAATCTGACAAAAACAATATTTTTTTGAATTTTTTTTCAATTCATTGAACTTAATTAATTGAAAAGCTCAGGAAATAACATGCAAATAAAGAAGTGTATATTTTTTAGGTAGAATACTTTTATTTACAAGAAAAAAATTGTTCAACATTGTTCAAAAAAATTAAATTTTTTATAATCAATTGATTAATTATTGAAGAAAAGAAAAATGGAACTTTCAATGTATTTACCACTTTTATTCGTAACTAACGTTACTGCAGTTTCGTCCTATAAGGACATTTTCAAACTTACATATTGTATAATTTTGAAAATGTCCTTATATATTGTATAAGTTTGAAAATGGATACAAACGGGTACAAAGTATCCCCCTGTATATTAATCTGCCGCGCTTTAGTAAATCATGAAATCCCCGCTTTGGCTCCCCTATTGATACTTATATTATGAATGTGATATTTTGTGAGGATGAATGTAGGTATGTATGTTTGTGGCTCTTTCACGCCTGAACAGATTTAGATGAAACTTTACATAAATACAGTTCATACATCAAAATAGCATAAAGACTACAATTTGCAAAATATTTGTGTGGTTGATACAATTGTTGTTTTAACTATTTAATATAGATAAAATATAAAAGTAATTTGGACGGGTGGTTTGAAAGTTATCAGGATAAGAATAACTTGACGCAACGCAGTAAGCCATTACGTGTCGCGTCTACTGTAAGACGATGGGGACGATGCGCGGGGAAAGAGGGGCGGTCTAAGCAATGAAGCGCCATCGCCGAGAATGCGACTCGAACACAGGCAGACCAGTGAAGGCCGACGTAGTTGACGGTTATGTTAGTTTTGCAAATTTCTTTATAGGTAACACAATTCTATTCTCGAAGCTATTCATTAGTAAGAGCAGTTGGCATATTTTTTAGTTACTTTTAAAAGTAAAAATATCAATTACTAGGTGTTGCCCTTTCTTATATTAACGTATAGTCAAAGTTACTGAACCGAGAGTCTTGAAATATGTAGGTAGGTTCCTTGTATATCGTAAATAAGTATCAAGAAAGGGAATCAGGAATTTCCACCCCCAAGGGGAATTTTGTTGCATTGAATTTTGTTAGTTTTGAGGTTAATAATGTAATTATTTGTTCAAAATGGTTTGTTAAGAAACTTAATGTGACAAACCAATTTCTACGCAGGCGAAACCGCGGTCAACAATTACTTAGCAATACGTTTTGAAACCCACTTTCTCTTCACCTTTTTGAAGATTTCATCTGATTAATTGATATATTAGTCCAGTCAACGAAGTATCGATTCTGATAATTTTTTTATTAAAGTTGTTATTATTTCAATACAGAGTCTTGTTGAATACACCAGGAATATTAATGGTTTTACTTTGGAATATATCAATCCTCATTTTGTTTGAAGGTGATTGACCCAGTCATCACCCGAAGACGATTGTGGATACTAACAATCGAAATGTCGTGAACTAACTTGGCTTGAAATCTCTTAACTTTTTTATTTTTATCTTTATATTTATTTTGTATTTCTTTATTCTTATTTTTTGTTCAACTGTTATATTTTTACTTGTATTTTATTTCACTATCATTTCATTTCAGTGTGTTTTGCTTAATATAATTCTTATTTATAGCTATTTATTTTTTATTCTTCTTTTTTAGTTGTTTCAGGGATTTTCGAACTAGTGTAACCCTTATTTTGACAGATCGAAATCATCATTCATATAGATATCATAGTATTACGTAAATTACCAATTCCCTGTTGTCATAATGCAATGATACGACTTCAATCAACATAAAAAACTGAATCTAATAGATTAAATGGATAAAAAAGGATATATATACAGTGAAAGCACATATTTAGGTTGTATATAGGTAGTTTCTATAAAATTTTTGAAGAAAATGAAATCCTTATGGGTATTTTTCATTTCAGATGCATATTCGGAGGATTATTGTCGTGTTGTTATAT
Source organism: Leptinotarsa undecemlineata (assembly GCA_015342065.1). NCBI lineage: Eukaryota > Metazoa > Arthropoda > Insecta > Coleoptera > Chrysomelidae > Leptinotarsa > Leptinotarsa undecemlineata. The sequence goes on along the minus strand of WOGP01000472.1, from coordinate 7,317 downwards.
TGTATAACAGTTCTTCTTACGGCTGTGAAAGCATATTCGGACAAAAGAATACCTGGTAAGTAATTTGTATCTAATGTTGTCTCATCTCTCAAGAGTAAATTTTTCATCGAGTTGCCTTACAAAATTTAAAATAAAAATAATTTTCAGTACTTATCAGCAACGTTTACGTTTCGTTTGATCTCGAATGATCAAAATTAGACCAGTCTTTGATCAGAATAATTCGTGAATGAATTCTTGAAGCAACAGGTTCTTAAATACAGGGTGTTTCCTGACAACTTTTCAGTTCGATGTTCTTTAACAGCGTGTTTTTTAGTTTTTCAAACTATATTTATTTTTCTTTTTTTTTAACTATATTTATTTTATCTAAACTTTGATGAAATCAATCAGCCGTAAATTTTTTAGTACAGCACCGTCTGCTGGCGAATATATCAAGCAATAATGTCGATAATATAATAAAATGAAGCTAATAAAAGCGTGTTGAAAACGGTATTTATAAAATATATATAAATATCCTTACACCAATTTGGTATAGCTTCTTCCAGTTTAGGCGTTGTTACACTTTCTGGACTTCCACCAACTACACTTTTATTAAAAGTGTGCTTCTTCTGCATTTCCATTTGATAATCCATAATTATTGGTAACTATGACTTCCACTGATGTGACACAGTTTCCCTGTCAGCTAGTCTTCAAAGCAGGTGTTCCTGATATGCAAAGTGGCGTCAATTTTTTTTGAAAACAAAGCTAGGTTTAATGAAAACACAAGTGACGTACACGTTTTTTTTTTGTTGATTACCCTAAAAAAAACAAGTCAGTGGTTTACTTTTCTCCCAATATTATTCGCTGTGGACTCCATTGGACCTAATAATTTCAATCTGGTTAGGGTTAAATATGCGCTTTATTATATCAAATAATTATAGAAAATTTCAACTGAATCGGTGTAAGGTTATTTATGATATTTTATACCCTCGTCTTTTAAACTTCATCGCCCTGTATCTCAGAAACGAAGCAACTCCGGACTTATGTTTATGAAATTTTTTTTTCAAAACGATCTAACGAACCACCCTTCGAAGTTTCGTACCGTAGTTAGAAAACATTCTGTATGCAATTGAGTCGCGTTGAAGTCAATCGAGTTTCAGGCACACTGCTCGGGTGGATCTTTCCAGCAATAATGAAAGATAATACTTCGAAATCGGTTTATAATTGATCTAGATAATCGAATGACCTCTCACTCACAAAATTTGACTGACAATGTCAAGTGGGAAAATTCTGAATGATACTCGAATTACTAGATCTTTTATTTTCTTTATCATATTTCAGTAGGTATGTGTAAATTTTGCTGAGACTATCAATATTAGTTCTTTTATTCATTGAATGTTCTTCGTTATTGATATGTATCATTTCCCAAAATATTCTCTTAGTTATATTCATTTCTCTATTCAAAATATTTGGGTTTTCAAAATTCATTTTATGATCCTCCGAATTAACATGTTCTGTTAATGCACAAGAATTAACATTTCGTCTACAGTCGCTTTTATGTGAAGTGATGCGACTACTTAGAGGTCTAGATGTTTGTCCTATATATGTTTTAGAACAATCCATACAAGAAATTTCGTATACCAAATTGGATTTTTGTTTATTTGAAATTGGAGCTTTCAGTTTACTGTATAATTTACTGAAAGAATATATAGTTCAAAAATAGTTCAAAAATAGTTCACTAACTTTCTCCGAAAGCTTCTACTAATTTCTCTATCACTTTCATCATTCAAATCAATAATAAATTTATTTCCACCATTGATATGGAAGTGTCCAATCTCCATTTAGTCTTTTCAGTAATATTAGATACTTCTTCTTCGATAAGCTCTTTTAAATGCTTATCAAATTTTGGAAAATTATCTTTACGCCTGATGCTTTGTTTAAATTTTTTCCAAATCAACTCCATGAGATCGAAAACACAAAAATAGGGGGGTGTGTCCAGACTTTTCAGCAATTCTCTCAAGGGCATACACTTCTTCAAACGTTTTTGTCTGTGAAACTTCGAGTATTCAATGTTTGGTACAATAATCTTCAAGATACAAATTGTTATCCGTTAAAAAACTTAGTATTTTAAATTTCGTCAAATTTTTATTCGGTACTTTGATGAGCTGTCGCTAATGATAGGAATCGTCGTCAAGAACTATTACACTATTCGCATCCAATTTGGGATCAATGTGTTTTCAAACCATTTCTCGAAAATATTAGTTTCCATGTTCTTATGATAGTCAAAATTGCAGTCCTCAAGTTTTTTCCACATAATTTCAAAGTATTCAAAACTCATTCTTTATTCTTTAGGTACTTCCTTTGCAATGCACAATGATTACTCGCGATCTTTTGTTTGCAGGTATGCACCCTTTCGTAACTGTCGAGAATATCAAATTTCGTCCAAATAGAAAATTTGCCGTTGGTCTTGTCTATATTCAGTTATTTGTTCTAAGTAATACAACAATTCCAATTACGCAATTCAACTATTCTTCTGCTTTCCATAACTGCTTGACGTTTGTTTATTATTTTAAATGTAAATCGTTGTTTCTTTATCCAATTCTGAAGAGTTTTATCACAGCAGCTCACGTTATGTCCGGAAGTATTCAATTTCTTCCTCATGATTTCAGTTGTAGGAATCTCATTGCTTTTGTACCAGTTGTTACAAATCTGATGTTGCTTGTAATAGTTTGTTTCCTTCGAAACCAAACTTGAGATGTAGATTCTTATATACATTGAAACATGATATGTGTGTTTCAATATTCAAATGCATTCGAATTTCATTCAATGGTATCACTTTTTTGTATTGTTCACCATCGCTATTGGAAGCACTATACTGGAAAAAGTCTGCGTTGTTATTACACTCGTCATTACTATTAGTACTTGCCCAATAACACTTCAGTCAATCGTAAAACTCTGTAAGTGAAAATTATCCAATACGAAATGCCAAGTCTACAGTCCACGTGGACTAGTTCATCACTAACTTCAATAGTGCACAGTATCGTTTACTTCGACTATAACAAGTTTGGAAATGGGTCGCACTTGGTTGTCATTGATTGCTTAGGTGACAGATGGAAAACGAAAATCTAAATCTTAACTCAGGAAACATCCTGTATATGTGGACTATCGAATGTGACATCCAGATTCTGGATATTCCATTATTTTGGTGTATGTCAAAGGAAAAATTACTATTTGCTACTAAGGTATTGTTCAAAAGCCCTTTTTTCGAAAACGAAAAATGGTTATTTTCAATTTAGGCAAAATTTATGAATACGGCAAGGTAATGACTAATGGACTCACCTGTTTTTCCGTTAACCAGTTTATCAGTTTATATAACTTAATCAGTTTATATAACGCAATTACTTTTTGGGGGGTGCATTTTACTTTGCTCTATATTTCAGCATATTATCTATTGACTTAACTTTGTTCATTTTTCAGATTGGGTAAGAACATACACCCAGTAGACAGTTGATGGAGGCATTGAGTTTTCCAAAATAGTCTTCCAAAGAATACGATCAGTATAGTTTCCGTAAACATAAAAAATCAACACTCAACCTTTGAATAATGCAGTTGAAATATTGACAATAAAATCGAAATTTTATTTTTTGTTCTACCTATCTTTTTTACGAAAATCTTTCACTTTGATATTTATTTATTTATTTCAAACACTATTCTACATGACGAACCCAATTACAGAATAGGGAGTAACAGTGGTATTTACAAATCTGTTTAAAAAAATCTGTTTAAAATCTGTTTTTCCGTTAACCAGTTGTTGCACCCCTACGAACGACAACCCTCAGAAGTCGAAACTTGTGCGAGCTAAGGATTAACGAGGCCTTACCTTTTAACGTGTGATTCCTAACACGGGTTGAACAATAGCAAGTGAAGATCGATCGTTCAGACTAGGACTTGAACCACCGACCAATACGGCAGACAATTCGAGTGAGTGAACAAAGCATCCACGCCGAACCGCTTGGCTACCGACATTTGGTAAGTTAATAGAACTGGCCGATACTTGAAAATCCGTGTTAAATCTCATTAATACAGTTTATTTTATGATTTTCACTATAAATGGTTTCACAAAAACCGCGACACGTGTTTCGCTATACAATAGCTTTCTCAAGCTTAATTATTTTAGGGATTCAGTTCAACATCAGATCAATACTGGTGATGCCAAGATCATATGCCAACCACCGAGACAACTTTCCCTCGAAATGCAAGAGTAAGCTTCATTCATCGTTAAAGACATATTGGAGGAAGGAATGATTGAGGAACCAAACAGCCCCTGGTCATCACCCGTTGTGTTGCTGACTAAGAAAGATGAATCGAAAATATTTTGCCTAGAATAAAGATGGCTTAATGATGTCACCAGAAAGGACAGTTACCCTCTTCCCAAAATAGATGATACTCTGAACATCTTGGCTGAATGATCATGGTTCTCAACATTATCTGAAAAGTGGATATTGGCAGCTGGCCGTTTGCCCCGAAAATAAAGAGAAGACTGCCTTTTCCATCGGTAATGGATGATACCAGTTCAAGAATATGCCGTTCGGATGTAAACATAGCGACATGATCGATCCCCGTTTTAATCCTCCAGGGAATATTCCTTTTCGACTTTATGCTTCATTTTCTCATTCTTGCGAACGAGACCTTGTGCATTTTTTGGTTTCATTTTACGGATCTTAAAAGCAACTTTCTTGGATGATGTCTTTTTACAATCTTAATTAATGAATAACTGTTAATCCTTATCATCTTTTACTCTACAGCAATTCATTTTACAATTATTCAAAGGGTTAAACCGGATACAGAAGGGCAATCACAAATATAAAAAGTCTTTGCACTAATACAATCGGTAGTTATTATCAGTAGCTAAATTCACCTGCTAGAATATCTGTATGGAATTAAAAATTGGAATGAAGATAGTAGAAATTATTCAGCAGACACGTCATTTTAATATTTTCAGTGGTGAACAGTTTACAAAATCTCAACAAGTGTTTCACTATACAATATTCATGTGTTATGTATGAACACGTCTCACGTCTCGGATCTTTGAAACCATGCAACGGATTTTGATGCGTTTTTTTAATAGATAGGTTGATTCAAGACGAAGATTTATATGTATATGATATGCATAATATAGCAGAGAAATACTGATAATATTGGAGGTGTCTAATGTGATTTAAATAAATACATTTTTTGCGCTTGCTTACATTGCAAATGATCTCCGATTCCTACGAGATAGATAAAAAAATGTACTACAGTATTTATTGTACACCTTGAAAAGGTCTACAAAAAAGTCCGCGATGGTATATCTCTAAAGAATAACCCACAATAACAATTTTTTATCCTCGATAAATAATGGCTTATTTTCGAAGCGACTTTAAGCAATAAATCATTAATTCTTTTCCAATTCGGTACCTTAAATAAATTGTGGATTTAATATAGATAAATTTGGCTCTTTACAGTAGTAATTTCAATGTATTTTTTTCGAAGATATTACAGATTTAGCACTTTAAGATTACCAGCGATCGCACGCGTTCATATGTATATTTAGAACCAGTAACCCGTGCGGAGTCGGGTATTATATTGAAACACGTGTTGTTAAGTGTTGGTTAAATACGTTATGGATTTACAGCAAGTATCGGCCAATTCCATAACATAGTAGAAATAATTTACAAATTAGTATATTTACGAGTATACTATTCATATTTCACTTTCTTTTTTCAATAATATAATTCCGAAAAATGTATGTCCAATATATTTTTGTATTTTTTATCAATCCATCAAAATGCATACGTAAAGATTAAATTTTCATCTTCCTAAGCTGTATACTGAAAATAATTTCAAATAAAAATTTTTTTTCTCTTCAATGCCCCACTTTGACAATATTTATGAAACCCATTCTCGCATATCCACTTTAGTTTCAAATCGATATTACTTGAAACAATATTTGTTGAATTTATCAAGTTCTATACGATAAGGTATGGAATAGCCACATTGAATGCTGATGAAATAAGTAAATATCAGAGATATCAGTTAATAGAAATGTAAAGGGAACGTAAACGAAACTAGTCAATAAGTTATAGGAATTGAATAGGAAATATTTTCAGAAGAGATCATTTTTCATGATAGGAATCTTTCCACACTCTTAATGTAGTTTCACTTTTCTCAAAAAGTTTCTAATAAAGATGTGGATGTTTAGACTAGATATATCTATAAATTCTTTCTTTTAGCATCTTGATTCTTTAGCATTTTGATTTATTTCAATATGTTCATTCATTTTTGATAATGCGACAAAGTTTTGACAATAACATGTGATATAACAATATCCCACAAACAAAAACCATCGTTAAAAACAGTAAAAAAAAACATTAAACCTACAAAATTCATGGTTACGTCAAAATAAGAATTTAAAAAAGAAGACCGATTATTGCCAATGATAATGTTGAAATTGCTATGTTTTGGGTACTGTATCGCGAATCCAACAGTTTATAAAAAAATACTTATGGTAAGTTGAACGATAGTCTGAAATTTCCCGGAAATTAATGAGAAAGTTTTTGAAAAAACACAAAAACCATTACATTCTATACTGCACAGGATTTGTAAGAAACCGATTCTCAAAAACGTGTGACCTTTTGTTAAACATTTTGGAGATCACAATTACATGAAAAATATAATATGAGTAATGGAGAAAATTTTTGAAAATATAAAAAACGGTTATTCAAGAGACACAATACACATACCATTGAAGCAAAACATTTTCAGGTTAAGTGGAACTTTAACGTTTATTAGGCATTACGAAATGATAATTATTTACACTTTTACGAATAAAATTTGAACGGTAATATTTTTTATTTCATAATTTTTTTCATTAAAGGTGAACGCTATCCCCCTTTTATTTTTTGAACGGGCCAACTCAAAAAATTGAATTTGGGATAATGAAATTAATGCATGAATACTTTATTTTGAAGTGAAATTGACAGATGAAACTTTCAAGATGGCGACTGGGTGCCATGTGGGAAAAAAATTGAATGGAAAGGGGGGTATTGTGAAACATCTTTTTGAAGCTCCTGACAATTGTTTTACAACCCTAGAATATAATGTCAATATCTTCAACTACTACAAAATGGTGGAATTGACATATATTATATGAGGTAATAAGCTTGAGGTCAGTTCAGAAGATGCTCGAAATGGTTGCTTTGAACTTCTTGACATATGAACAGCTTATCCGATATTTCACGCCGAACATTTTCGAACACAGTAACGTCAATATCTCTACAAATATTTATTATTCTCTGCTGT
>WOGP01000471.1:1464-16064 GCA_015342065.1 Leptinotarsa undecemlineata | reverse complement strand
AAATTTAGAGTTCAGAGTTGGAATTTTAATATATTTTAAAATTGAAGTCGAAATTAATTCAATAATAACTTTAAATTTTGTTAACTATCAACTTTATTTCAGAAAATATTGTTGAATTCTGACTCGGATATCTATTAAATTGAGACTTTTGAATTAAAATTTTTAATAACTTCCCACACTAAACTCGAAATTTCATTGAATCGCAATTTCAAACTGCGAATTATGTAAATTTGTTGCTTCTGCAACAAAATTGATATGATACGATTTAAAGTATTTTTGTTAGCAAGTCGATTTTGACCTTCAAATTCTTTACTTTGGATCTCTATATAAATAGTTCAAAAACGAAATATAATAGAAACTCATATACCCACTTCGTGAAGTTGGCATTATTTGAAGATTTTATTTCAACTCTCAATAAAGAAAAAGTGGAATATCTTTAAAATATGATGCACTTCAGTTACGAATTTCAATTCGTTTCAGAAAGTAATCATAACAGCCGATTATTTATAGTATTTAAGATAGCTCTGCCTAACTTCAGAAATAATAATGTTTGTAATGAATCGCCACATTATTCAAAACTACAGTAAGAGTAATGAGTATCTTTCCTCGAAACGTGAAGGGTTTGCTCTTATTTTGGGTAATATTTCAAATACCAACTGATCCTCCTATCTAACCCCTAAATACAATTTTCATACGACAAAGAAGTAAATTCAACTGTTCCCGAAGAAATTTGATAAATTTGTAAAGCCTGTTGGGGGTTCAATTTGTTTCTTCGAAGATATAGAAAAAGAAAAGTATCAAGTAGTATGAAAATGAGGTGACGGTGAAAATCCGAAGTTGAAATTTTATTTTTTCAGAAGTTCGGACTTCAATTGCCTAACAAAGTTGGTTTGAAACCACGACTTCGTTCTTTATTCTATTCTTCTATTTCACCATCGTTTACGCTCATTTTTTATATTGAAATTTTATCGTTTCGCTAATTTTTCAACTCATTTATCAGTTTATCATTTATCAATTTCCATTCAGTGTCACAATAATTTGTTTTATTTATAAATTAGCGATCTTACACTTTCACTATTCATACTCATTATTGTTTTTTCTTGTTCGTATATCTTGTCTCAGATTAAGAATCTGGAGAATTTTTCACACATTTTCAAACAAACTTTTTGCTTTAATTTCTCTGTATATAACAGTCTTAGCATAATTTATACATAAATAGAGCCTTGAATGATATAACAAAAATCAATTGGCTTTCTGGGGTGACTTCCAGTGGTGCATTTGCTTTTTCAGCTGCAGGAAAACCCGGAAAAACCTGCAGCATCACATCATCTGAAGATCTTGATCTGCCAATATCCTTTCTTTCATAAAACAAAATGTAGGATGTCTCCAGAGGCTCCAATAAATTCAACATATCTCAGGAACACTTGGACATGACTATTGTCAAACTTAAACCAGTCCGTTTTTTCTTTGACCAATGCATAATAATGACCAGATTCAATGTCAGAACCACAGTGAACGATGACAGCATGAATATTATGATAGTATATTTATTCCAATGCAATCTTCATCTGTTTGAGAGGCGGTGTTTCAAGGTGTTGAAGTGACGTCACGATACGCCATTCAAATAATGTATCAGGAGCGTACATAATAGCCGCGACCTAAAAGTTATTTCATTAAAGAATTTAATTTCAGAAAAGAGATTCGATTATTGATTTTTCGCCACAAACCCATTTTTCATTTTTCACTCCCAAAACGCATGAAGGAAACTTTCAAAATACAATCCATGTCCCCTCTTTTATTTTTTGAATAGGTCAAATTTGGGGTAATGAAATTAATGCATGGAGTGAAATTGACAGATGAAACTTTCAAGATAGCGATTGAGCGCCATCTGGGAAAAAATGAAATTTTTAAGCTCCTAACGAATATTTGACAACCCTAGAATATGAAGTCAATATCTCCAACTGCTACAAAATGGTGAAACTTCAAATAATTGCCTTGATACATTGACATTTAACTACATAATATGAGGTGATGAGCTTGAGATCAGTTCAGAAGATTCTCGAAATGGTGGTCTTGAAGTCCTCAACATATGAACAGCCTATCCGATATTACACGCCGAACATTTTCGAACACAGTAACGTCAATATCTCTACAAATATTTATTATTATCTGCCCTCTATCCAGGTTCTGATTCGTTCACCTTTTGCTTTGAATAGCCATATAAAAAAATGCCATAGGTGTCAAATCTTGTGAGCGGGCTGGCCATTCTATTGGACCTCGACGGCCATTCCAACGACCGGGAAAAGTAGTATCCAAATAGTTTCTTACTTGTCTGTAGTAATGTGGTGGTGCTCCATCTTGTTGGAATACAATATCCATTTAGAATTCATTAGGATTCGCTTCGACGATTTCAGTGAGAGTGAGAGGGTCAACAGTAGTTTCCAGCATATTCAAATACAGTTCCCCTGTTGAATTTTGATAAATAAATAGAGGTCCTACAATATGATTCCCCAATATTTCTGCTCAAACGTTAATTTTTTCTGGATATTGGATATGTGTTTCCCGGTAAACGTGAGGGTGGTTATCACTCCAATAACGGCAACTTTGTCTGTCATGTTCCGTCATGATTTTGCAGTCAGTTAGTTGGTGTACCATTTTAATTTCGTATGGATGATACCTATTTCCCTTCAAAAGTCTCCACACAGTAGAAGGAGTCACCTCACAAACATTCGCGACGGAATAAGTAGACTGTTCAGAATTTACTACCATCTCACATAATTTTTAGACTTGCTGTGCTTCCGGAATGGACGGATGACCTGGGGGCTTTTTGTTATGTAAACTCCCAGTAGTTGTGAATTTAGATACAATTTTCCTCAAATATTTTTTACAGATAGGACGATTCGGAAAACGTTCATTGAAAATTCTTTTGGCCTGGTGAAAGTTACGCGTCGCACCGTAAATAAAAGTCGCTTCAATTTTTCCTTCCAATGGATGACAAGTGACCATTTTAGAGATTGTTAACTATTGAGAGATTGTTAACTATCGAGAGACTAGCGACATTGAATAGAATTTATTTAGAAGCAATATAAATACACAAACACCAAGTGAACTTTAACAGAAAGAAAGGGACAACATATTTATCAAAGATCTGGCACACAGCATTGAAAGGCGTCAAAACGAAGCAATATCACCAAAATCGCGCGGGAAGTACGCGCGAACTCGCACCTACAGAAAGCGCGTGAGAAATCAGCACTATAGATTTTAATGACATGGCAGAAATGAGAACTTCAGTTTCAGTTGATACGTCAAGAAGAGTACTTTGACCACGCCACTGAAGATGACTGCCGCAGTTACAGTTGAAACGTTTAGAAGCTGTAACCAAAGAATACCACGGAAAAACTCGTAAACCAATCAAAACATTTATATTGTTGTTTGAGAAATGTTTTATTCTGGTGCAGAATTTTCTATTTGTTGGTATGATTTGAATCACAATAAAGCTACCCCTCGGATTCCGAAAAATTCCAGCTTGTATAGAAAAATGTCATGACCAACAAAGTCGAAAGCTTTCGATAGGTCATAAAATATTCTCATAAGATGCTGCTTTGACTCCCATTTTTCCTAATAGAAAAAACGTAGCATCTGCGGTGCTTGATTTTTGCCTTGAATCAAATTGCGACTCCGTTAGTAGATTTTTTCATTCAGGTATTTTATTCATTGCTTATCGACATTTCATTCAAGAATTTTAGAGGATAATTTCATAATCATTAACTTCAAACATACTTATTTTTTTGAAAAGATATAATGCGATAGATTTCCTGAATTTCTCAGAAAATTGACAATTAGTAAACTTCTATACGGAATCTTCAAATTATTTGCAAATTCTTCGGAATAATGCAATTCAGAATTGATTCACTAGTGTGATAAAATAAATTTCTGATGAAAATCAGTCTGTTGCGATTTTATATGCAGAATAATCCTGAGTTAAATTAAATTCTTTTAGGTATTGGAATAATGGCTTTGGTTACACGAACAATATCAGGATATTTGGTACCTCCAAGCCAGACCTTCCAAAAGTTTGACATCTTTGAACTTCACTTCTCATCCACAGTAGAATCCTTGGAGCTAGGTTTATTTGAGACTTACCTGTTGCTAGTGAAATCAAGGATCAAAATTGTCAACCAAGAGCTGAATAGTTTAACTCAAGATAAACACATCAACCAGAAAAGACGAATCAATTGTTCCAACAACGTCATGAAAAAATTAAAACAAATGAGGAAACTGCATTGGAAGTTGTGCTCCATTTGCGAGAAGTTGAACAGAGTATTCGCTTTTCCCCTACTGGTTTTGATTGGAATCACATTTCTGGAGTTCATGAGCTCTGCATATTTTTTCATGGTGAATTATCAAAAGATTATAATGGGAGTTTATGATCTGAAATTTAGTATTTCCGCTTTTTTTACACCATTAACGAAAATTGGCAGTTTGATAATTTTGTGCTTGGTGTGTACAGTGACCAGAAATGAGGTGAGTGAAAGAGTTTGTATTTGTGCCATTATTTTCATTTGCATTCTATGGTTAGTTGGATTATGAAGTCAACCCCAAACAGGGTACTTGTATGCCTTGCTATCCTTGCTCAACTAATAATAAAACCCTTCTATTCCTTTCCGTCATAAATTCGGGTTCTGGAAAATTATTACCCAAAATACAATCCAGTCTATCTATATTTGAAATCACATCGAAATGCTTCAGATTGTGAGTCAGCGTCGTAATTCACCATATCCAATTTGTTCTTCGGCTCAGAATGACTGAAGAGCATTTTATTCAATAGAAAAGTAGGAAAACATTAACCCGATGGAGCTAGTACTAAAAAGAGATTCGTTATTACTTGGTACAAATTATTAAAAATTTCAGCGATATTAAAATGGTTTTCACAAATGGACATGGTGATTTTTCGTCGAAAACACTTTCAGGTTTTGATGCAGGTATATTCAGTATAGGAGATCCAGAATAGATATATCACCGTATAGAAGTAAACACAAGTAAGTTCAGTCTCTGCCATATTTTGGTCAAGATTCCCCACCTCGAATTTTATGCGCGGCTGAACTACAGCGCAACCGACTGAATCTGAAGGGTTTACCAAGCGAGCCAAATTGAGTCATGGACTATTATTACAGAGTGAGTCGTTGTAAGTGGTGGTTTTATATTTTTGAAAAATTTGTGTCTAGATTCAAAATGAGCAAGTGTCAAGCTGTGGGTTGCTGTGATTTGCAGGGTGATGTCGGCATTATTTTTTTCGATTTCCAATTGACGAAAAAAGGTATGTTTTTCTATTATTCATTATGTAAGATTGAAGTAATGAACATATAACGAAAATCATAAAATAAATTTTTATAAACCATATATAGTGGAGTCCTTAATATGTAGACTTTTTATTATGAATTTAATTTGATGAAATTGTACTTCACGAATAGTACATGCCTCCAGTTCCACTGGAAATCCATGAAGGAAAATAATTGTTGAACCATATCAAGTTTTGATTTGTATCTGTGGAAAACAATTTCTTCCACTGAAATCTTTGCAAAACCAAAGTATCAAATGTATATTCAAATAAGCTTTTTTGGAGCCTACTTTCTATATATATTCCAGATAATCTAATGTGAATAGCAAATATGTCTATTCTTAGATTCTGTCATCAATAACGAAAAACATTAGAATTTCATTCGATTGACACACTTCATAATTAGCAAACTAGGCAACCCAAAACTAAGAAATATGTATTTTATACTGAAGTTTTAATTAACATCAACCCAATAATATAAAAAAAATATTTCAGAAAAACGATTCAAAATAAAATGAAATTAACGTTTGCTCAACTATCTCTTTTTGTCTCTCATCAAATTCTGCTTCAATCTATTAGTACCTATATTCATTTGTATTTTTCAGTTGATCAAGATCCCTACCATAAATACTAAATGTTTCTTGGGGCCAATAAAGATTATTGTTATTTATATTTATATATTCTCTAGATGCATGGAGTTGAAGAAATTCGTGTAGTTTGTTGGTGATGCTCCACCGGAAAAATGTCACTTCGATGAGAAATATTTTACATCAACCATAAAAAACCGCCTAAATAAAGATGCAAACAGCTTTTGGGCTACCTGCCGTAATTGCTAATGACTATTGAGATCTATAAGGCCAAGAAATTTTCGAGAGCCACATTTTCATTTATGACGAAGTATTCTAGGGAAAAGTATTCATACTAAAGTTAAAAATTTTATTTTCAACAGTTGATATATCCATGAAATGCTCATACAAGTGGGGACATGAAACCCCTACGTCAGGGTGAATTTGAAGAAGAATCAGAAATCTGGTTAATCGAGGCATCTTTCGACAAGGAAACTGATATGGAACCATTGGCGATGGAAATTGAATTAGATGAGGAAGCTCCAAGTTTGGAAAAAGCGTACAAAGATGAAGATGAGGCAGTGTCAAATACTGATTATTCTCACTCATTTGATGGAGATACGATTTTCTTCCGTTTTTCATGACATGCAAATCTGAAAGAGTTTTTTTTAATTTTCCATAAGATTTTTCATAACTTGAAAGCCAACTACAATAATTGCATGACCAAATGCAAATAATGTACGTTATCTTCAGATACGGAAATGTTGATAATGGAAGTTTATATATGCCTCCAGATTCATTTTCACAATGTATTCATCTAGAGACAGAATTTCTTTATCATTTAAACAATTTATGTGTAACTGATTGCATAAGTAACCAGTTCAAAACAATGTTTTCAAAAATCAACATTTTTTACCCTTGTGATATTTTTCCTTTGGACTATTTATTTTCTCTTTTCACAATGGCAAGAATTTATTATACTTTGAAATTTGCTAATAGAAATTTGAAAACAAATGTTTAAAACAATCAAAAACTCATCATTCTGAAGAACCTTCAGAATAGATTAACATACGTTTTTTACCTAAATTGTATAATTTCACTATATAATAATAATAATAATTGGAACTATTCATTCCCCACCCTCAGGCTCATACAAGCTGATAAGCCTGATGTAGTCCTTCTCGACCACCAGACCAAAACGATATTTGTCGTGGAGTTTTCAGCTCCTGGTAAGACGAATATCGTCAGAACAGAGGAGGAAAAACGGATAAAATATCGAGATTTTCTCTTCGAACTCCGGACTCTATCCAGATTACTCTGTCAAGATGGTCGTTCTGATTATTGGAGTCCTTGATGGGATGATGTTCTCTCTACTCTCGAATCTTAAAACCATACCGGCTTGCCGCACTAAGGCAGAAATCTCAGCCGCACAGATGCAGAAGGCTGTCATTCTTGGCTCACTGCGGTTGCTCAGTGCACATGATTCTCGGATTCTCACTTATCCCACGGTGTGTGGCCTGACCAGCGCACAGTACAACATATAAAATTGATCAAAGATGAAAAATACCAAAAAAGTTTAAAATGTTCAAATGCAATGTACCATACTTTTAATAAAAAATACAGTTGATAAAATATATTAGAGAAAGCGGTCCTCATATACTCTTCTAAACTATAATATAGGGTCTACCACATAATAAGTCTCGGCGAATTTGAGTTTATTGTCAATTGTTACCCCCAAAAATTTAGTACCGGGTCTGTTTTCAATTATCTTCTCCGCGTCCTGTGTTGGTAAAGGAATGCTATCAATAAAGCAGCGGAATGATATTAAATTTGTTTTGGAAACATTGAAAGACAGCAGATTAGAGCCGTACCACTTTCATATTTTTATTTGTATCTGCACTGATATTGTCGTGTAGATTACATAAAGTTACATCACGGCACACTATTGTGGTACATCAGCAAATAGGGTCAATTTTCCTTGTATATGGATAAATGCTAAATCGTTTATGTATAGCAGGAAAAGTATCAGTCCCAGTATTGAACCTTGTTGTACGCCATTTTTTATTTCGCCTTCTGATAAGGATGATGAGGTTTTCACAATCTGACTTGTGAGTAATTCCACAGATGCCATAGTGATATAGTTTTTTTAGCAGAATTCTATGATCTACACAGTCAAAGGCTTTAGCAAAGTCACCGAACACTGCTGCTGATGACTCTTTTTTATTAATATTTCCATAAACGTCATATAATAAAGGAAAGATAGCACCATAGATGTTCTTTTTTGATTGAAAGCCGAACTGGTTGTTGCTTATGACACTATTATTATTTAAAAAAATTGTCAATCTGAGACATACAGGACGGAAGTTTGAAGGATCACTGAGATCATCACCTTCGTGCAATGAGATAAGTATTGCTTTTTTTAGGCAGGAAGGGAATGTTCTGGCATTTATTACGAACGCTAGAGCATTTAATGTGGTATCAGGAAGGTTAACAAAAATGATAATTGGAATTTCATCTATTCCCGCGGTCTTTTTATTTTTAAAAGATTGAATAATTTCTTAAAGCTCATTTGCATCAGTTGGGTGTAAAATGAAGTAATCGGCGATCCATATGTTCCCTAAATTAGTCAGCGGATTAAGAGAAGTTGGTATATTTTTTGTTAATTTTTCTGCTATAGAGCAATAGTAATTGTTTAGTATGGTTGCGTTTATATTTGGTATATCAACCTGATCTCTCCTTTGTTTTTCTCTGAAATCAATAATCATTTTAGAGGAAAACAAAGAAAAGATCAAGTTGATATACCAATAAACACAAACATACTGAACTTGAATTCGGTTTCCCCTTTTTTTTTGTTGCTTTTTTCTTATTCAATCGTTTCCTTCACGTCATATCTACACTCTGTGTGAGAAATAACTCAGAAATCAAAAAATGGGTAACTGTTCCATATCTAAGGAGAAATTATCATAGTTATCAGTTGACATCTATGTCAGTAAACAAGTAAATGAAAAGCCACACTCACTTATCCACTTGTTATTCATCAAGTTTTTACTCTTGAGTTAGGTTCAGATGGAAAACTGAAGCCATACGTAGTTGACGTTCCTTCAAATACTGATTCATTTCAGAGTTTCAAACTGTTTATCAATCCTAAATACATTGTCTTAATGAGAATATCAATGTTCAACAATATCAGCATCAAATTTATTGAAGCTTCCTACCGGTTCACCTTCATTTCCAGATATTTATTAACTGATAAGTATCCATAATTGATGTTGAACATATAATCGATAAATTGTCATTAACCCTTAATGTAGATGTCATAAACACAAGTTTGAGTGGATTCGAAAACAAATCGTCTGCTCGCAAAATAGAATATTTCACAGAGAATGAATGGACCAATTTCACGGGAAATATATATGTGCGCACCGATTAATATCAATTAGGGAATAGCTGAGCAAAGAGCGAAGTTTTCTGACCGATTCGACTGTTCCGCAGAAAGTTCGAGATATTCCATTCAATTCGGGAAGCGTTTTACATTTGTTGGCATACGTAAAGCCACAGGATGGGTTCGTATGATCACATAATCCAGTGAAAATGAATAAAAACACTTTTGCCTAATCACCACTAGTTCAGATATATCATTCAGATATATAAATCAAATCATCATGAGTATATCTCATATATTCATAACATCTATTTCTTTTTCATCCATTTCATTATTTCACTTTATAATTTTGATGAATTCTTTATGAATTGTTCCATGATTATAAAATCTGAATTGGAAATCAATAACTATTCATTTTCCAAAGATCAGGCAGTATTACTATCAGTGCCCCATTTGGTTATTATGGCATAATAAGGATCATATTGTTTTCCATTAATGATAAAAACTTCTCGCTGAAATCAATTTGGCCACGATGCTACTGTGGAGTCACGTACTTTCATTCAATTCAAGTTCTCCAGAGTTTGACCCGAATTGTATTGTTTTGCAGTAGAAAGCTAGTCAAATATGTGATTGATTGTTCTGA
The DNA here is from genome assembly GCA_015342065.1 of Leptinotarsa undecemlineata. Taxonomy (NCBI): domain Eukaryota; kingdom Metazoa; phylum Arthropoda; class Insecta; order Coleoptera; family Chrysomelidae; genus Leptinotarsa; species Leptinotarsa undecemlineata. Next base: position 6,135 of record WOGP01000471.1, on the reverse strand, counting down.
TCATAAATTATTATTACACATTCCATTTGGAGAAATTCATTCGAGTTTTATTCAAATAGACACAATTATTCGGAGTATTAATCTACGAAGCATCCTAGATTGAACTAATGTCTCAAGTGTTACTAAGTTACCTTGAGATTCAAGAATAGCAGAAATCGAAGTCCGTGTGACGTCTTCAGTTTTAATGGTGTTCAGAAAACCCACCTGCATTTTTGATAAACGTATGAATGCCCTTCTCTTTAACTTGAACCCAACGAATTTACGTATTGGGGACACAAACTATCGAAGCTAATCAGAAGTATGGAGTAATCTTCAAACTTTGAATACAATGAGAAGCATCAAATAAAGCATCCAGCCAAGATCGATATTTCTTTAACATACTCGCATGTTGTGACCTTTTTAGTGAAAGAGGAATCAGAATGTACTCCAGCGACATCCTAAAGTAGACGATTTCAAGCTTTTTGAAAAAATAGTTTCTGTGGAAAGAGGTTGAGTTTTTGCATAGAGACTCACCTCTCTCTCAAACTACCCAAAATAACAGAAAGAGTAGCCTGAAGTACCATCCTTGCGATATCCAAAATCAGATTCCTTCGATTACACTCATCTTGACTATATCTTGAACTGTACATTATTTTTGGAACAGTTTGACAGATTTTCATTAAAAAAATTTTATGGGATAGACTTTAATTTACTTTGAGAGAGTTGGTTTTATCATCAAGACATTTGGAAAAGATGTTACTAGCCCAAAGAGAAGCACCAAGATATTTCATTCCAGATTCTTTTAAAATAGAGTCGCCAGTGTCAGAAACTATATTTGGCTACGGATCATTCATGTCGACCATATTTGGTAGAGTTGAGCTTCTCAGGGATCAGATTAATGAATGTTTTTTTCAAAATTTCAGAAAACAGCGATGAGCACCAGTGATAGAACCATCATTGAAATTCCACCAATTGTATTAACAAATGATGAATTCATCAATTTCTATTGAAATTGAGACAGGATCACTTTCTTGAATTATTTTTTCAAACGTCATGAAATGGCGAAATGGCTTAAAAAAGGTAGTCGTTCTGGTGTAAATTTCCCAACATAGGTTTTTTATCACTCATGTTGACACATATTTGAAATTAAATTTCATAATCAGTCTGGAATATGGATTATGGTAGTCACGGGAATTATGAGTACCTAACTACTTCTGAGTTTCAAGGAGTATCACAAATTGGATCATATAATTTTTCCATTTTCAACATCTGATTTCACACACATGGCAAGACACCACATCCATGATAATATACTACTGATATATTTCGGATGTACCTAAAAAACACATTCGCCATCACATTACTGCAAGACAGAGAGTTCATCAAACTATTCAGGCATTAACCATCATCATTTCGTGACGAATAAATCCAGAAACTTCATGATATTGGTATTGAAGTAACACTTTTGTAAGAAGTTCGGTATACATCATACAATACATACATTGAGGAACACCTGTGTGTCAAATCACATATTTTTTTCTTACTTTTTGTTAGAATGAGATGAGTCCATTCTTCCCAGTCTAAACAACGAGAAGGCAGGAGCCTTGTTTTCTGATAAGTATAAAAAGTATGGTCAGAAGAATCAACCGGAAATAAATTTTGTGGTAAAATCATCTTTAATTGAAAATCCAAAACGTTTGATGCTTTCAGAGGCCTAGGCACTAATCTTACGAAAATCGACCAATATATCGCATGAATGAAGGGAAAGACGTCATATGGATTCTGGTTTCTAGAAAAAATCCAGATTAGGGATCTTGGAAACGTGAAATTTTTTTGGACATTTCTTTGCATCAAAGAGGTTATATCACTGAAATTTTGAATTGTTATACTAATCCATGGATGGATGGATCTGAATATGAAAGTATCTAAACCGACAGAAGAACTGACTGAGCAAAAAGAAAATTATCATTGATTCTTTGATACCCGACCAGTCATCAAATTCCTTAGACATTTCAATAGTTAAAACAGAAACATTCATAGAACTGTTGCAAATCGAGTTTCTTTGAAAGAAACAATTGATGCAGGCATGATTATAAATGTGCATCATAGAAATCAAAGAACCGTTGTTTTGTCTGCAACTGAGATAGAATATATGGATCTCACAAAGTCTGCCACAATGGTCATATATTTCAAGGATTTCCTGACTTTGAAATTGACTTTTCATGCAAAAAGTCATTCAAATGGGTCAAAATATGACATTGAATCACGCAAAAGAAAAAGTACTTTTGAAACAGCTATTTTTATATGAACATTGAATTATACGAATATCACTCTTGTATGAAAGCAGTTTTTTCGAGAAAGTTTTTTATCAGTTTGTATCTGACAGTATCTGCTACGCAAGATCTACACATTATTATAAAGAGTTTATTACGGAATTCATTGCTTTCTCTAATCTTTTGGGAGTTTATTAAATTTTTTGTATAAAGAAGCAGTAGTTACCTCTGCCAAACAAAAATATCTTCTGAAAGGAAATGAGTTACATTTTCTCGTCAACTGTGTTCCTCTCGTGGATGTGGAGACGTTTTTAAAATTTCAGTCACAACCACAGTTGTCTACGAAATAATTTTTCATGAAAATTGTTCCCTCAGACTCAGTCAAACCAACAACCTTATTTATATTTCTGTCAACTCCAGAGGCTAAGATTAAACATAACCTGCAGACTAACATCAATTTTCCGGCTGAAGTTGATTTTATAAAACTTCAAAAGTTTCGTTTGTTCAAGAAGAACACACACAGAAAGAGGAGGGAAAACTGTGAGTGAAACATTTCGTTGTTACTGAAGCTTTCAAGAGATTTTTCCAACAAGAAAAATAACTGAAGAGTGATTTGTCTTTCGAACGTCGTGAAAAACAAACGAATCAATATCTGTTCACCGGGTGAAAAGTTATTGCGAGAAAATTGCATGAGTGATTTACAGAAGACAGGGAAACCTGATATCGAGCTATAGAGGGAAAAGTAGGGAATTGGTTTGAATATTTAGGATCGTAGATACGTATCGTGAGTTCTCTGACCTTTGACCTTGCCGATGGCAGCGAACTTTCAGTTTTGAGGACGGCCAATTACTTTAACAATTTTTTACAGAAGTTCGTTTCAAATTTCTATTAAGTATGTATAAAATATCGGGTCTCATTGAAAGTGAGGTGATGTTTTTATGAAATTCAACGAATGAAAGATTTATTAATTTTCTCAAGTGAAAATTCAAGCAAATTGAAAAACAAGTGTATGGAAAAACCAATTTCGCAAAAATAAAGAAAGTGGCCTCCTAATGAATTAGTGTGATGTGATCTTTGCGGGCGGAATACTAAAGATGTGCGAGTTTACGCGAAGCATAGTTGTATCATTTATTATGTATTTGAATAATGTCTTATCAGCAACGGCTGGTGTAAACCTCGAAGTAGAAATGGGTCAATTGAGGCTGGGCATGTGGCGGAAGCGCTTACTGCACAACCTCTGCTGCAGGTAACAAGCGATACAGTTGAACCCAGGTTTGTGTTTAAACCCTACAAAATACAAATTAAGCAGAACATAAAGTCAGATGATACAAATGCAATACGGATTTATACAGACGGCTCAAAAACCAAAGAAGGCTCAGGGAGTGGAGTGTACTCCAGATCACTTAGCCTAAGAATTGAGTGAAGAATGGAAAAAAATACCAGCGTGGCTGGTATCTCAATCGCCACAAATGTAATAACCAAGAAAGGAATTTCTAGCAAAAACATCTAGCAATCTGCACTGACAGCAGACAAGCCGTATTAGCCTTGAACAGATAACGTATAACCTCAGGGCTAGTTCTAGAGTGTCACCAAGATTTAGCCAAAGCCTCGGTAGATAATAACATCATCCTGAGGTTGGTTAAAGGTCACGACAGGAGTGAAGGTAATCGCATTGACGACTCTTCAGCCAAGGAAGCGGCTGAACTAAGAATTTTAGGACCCAGTGGCACCTACGGCCTGATGACTTTGACAATTGCGGAACTAGTCAAATGTTACACCCATGCTCAATCCTTAAAGAGATGGGATGGAATCGAAGGATGTAATCTTGCCAAGATCACCTTGGGCGATGACCAGGAAAAATCTACTCTTAACAGTGTGATTTCTGAGTGGTCACTGTCAATTTAGAAAACACATCCATACTATGTGGCTATTGGACACACCTTTATGCAGGCATCTTATACGAGCGTCCGGAGTTATCGTCAATAAAAGAGTGTGTGCTCGGCAAGTCTTGGCCTACACCTGCCGATATAAAGGAGATGTCTCCTAGTGATCTGTCCACCTTCCTAGAAAAGACAGGATGGACGATGACTTAGGAGGACAACTTCTCAGGAGGTTGTATAATGGGTTGTGAGCCTTCACTCACCCTCTCTACCCTACCCTACTATACAGATACAGATACTATTGGAATTATAAAATCCGTTAGAAATTTCATTAAGTCCTTGGCAAAACGAAATAAATGCCTTAAAGAGAAAATTGAAAAAAACTTCCCCGAAATACAATCGAAAAACCTTACGGCAATGTGCGTGCAAACTTTTAAAGATTTTGCCGACACTCCCTGTTTCCACATGTACCCCTGAAAGGACTTTCTCTTCTCTGAAACGCCTCAAAACTTATTTAAGAAACTCCACAAGTCAGGAAC